>JAKFHT010003348.1:0-10045 GCA_023783455.1 Erythrocebus patas
CTAGCCTGCCATCTCTGAAAGATGCCTGAAGACTTATACAATGTATTTCCAGTTCAGTCCTAACAATCTACAACACCACTAGACCTCTCTCTTTTCAAAACCAGAAACATCGCACCACCACGGAAAGCCACAGGTGTGCTGCATTCATGCTCAGCTAGAACTGAATGCAGAGTAAGTCAGGACAGAACGGGACAGACACACACCTGCAGGCTTCTCGGAAATCCATCACCCTTCTACCCTCACCCCTCACCCTTCCTACCCCGTTCACCCGATCCTCCCCAGCTGGGGCAGGGACCCTCTTCACAGCCACACCGGTGACCACTGAAAAGGTCCAAAGAGATCACCATGATTTGTTGCAAAGGAAGTCAGGGGAGGGAGACTTGACACGAGCCCAGAGTTAACTCCACTAACTAGGGATCAGGGGTGTGCTCTGCCACTCCTACCCCCACAGCCTGCCTCGCCTTCACTCTAACTGCAGCACAGGTCTGGTGGAGAGGCACTCAGCTGGACTGCAAGGCTGGCTCAGTTCTCACACCCCGGACCTCGGATCAGCAGACAAGCCATCCAGGAACAGAGCCTTGTAACAGTTCCCTGGACTTGGAGGAGTCCTGGTCCCAAGCGACAGGAATCCTCCTCCTGGTGGCCACCTCCCTTGTCATGACGAGGCCTCCACCGAGCAGGGCCTGCCTGAGGCTGTGCTCCTGGGTGGGAGGAGGACACTGTGACTTAAACACAGTGTGGCTGAGAAAGAAAAGGAAACACCGCAAATTAAAGTGCACTCTATTTTAGCTTTAAACACACTCCTCCCACCTATAGCAGTGTCCAAAATAGCACATCCTATTTTAGGGAGCTCAGAGGCAGTTCCTGAACAGGGCAAAATAGACCTGGAGTTTGGAGACCAGCACTGCACAGAGACAGAAGGTTTCAGGCTGCAAGGACTGCACTCGCACTGGATCCGTCTCCCACTCCAGTCCCATTTTAAGGTCAGAAGACTGAGGCCGCAAGAGCTAGCACTTGCGGCTGCTGGTGGTCCTCCTGACTCAAATTCCACGAGCACCCAGAGAACAGGGAACAGTTACAACAGCAAACGAGGCCATGATGAAGGTTAATTATCTGTTAAAACTGCAAACTTAACCCACTATCGTCACAGGCCAGGAGGAGAGTGGGAGGAGGTCCCATGAGAACTTCTGGAAGACAGGAAGGAGGCAAGGCTCGTGGCCATTCCCAGGTGATGGTGAATGAGGGAAAGCGCTGCGAAACCATGAGCTCAGAGGAAGCCGGCCCTGCTGGACCCGCTTTGGAAGGTCGATCCCTGCCCTCTGAGCCCGGAGAGGTCTCCGGGGCACCACCCTCCCGAGCAGGGCTCCTCCCCACACGCAGGACTGGGTCCCAGCACCCCAGCTGAGAGCCTCCTGACTGTGGCTGGAGACTGGATACCTAAGCAGGGCTTGGTGGAGGAGAGCTGTCCCCAGAGCAAGGAGAAGTCCCTGCTCTGAGCTCCTGGGTGTGAACCCTTCCGAGGGACAGCAAACAGGGCCATAACTGCTCAGATGTGGAGCTTAGCATGTCTTAGTTTGACTGGGCATCCAGCCATGCGTTACTTTAATATATAACCCTAAAGCTTAGTCAAACTGGCACCGGCTCGTGTGTCCTGGCAACACCTGGCCCTGAAGCTGGGCATCACCTGGCACCAAAAAGGAAACTTAAAATTCCAGGAACAATTGAAACTCAACATTTAAAAGTTTCTATAATGTGAATCTTCATTATCCTATGTACCCATTCTAATTAGATTCTTTAAAAAGTTTTGAGATGGTGGAAATTTCATGTGGCAAGTCTGACTCATTAAGGAAAAAACACGGACAAGATATCATTGCAAAGACCTGTTACCACAAAACTATTTGGAGTTGATTTCAGTGAAATTCTGCCATCAAATCTGGATTACCTGTGGGTGGATTAAACATTTGTGGATTAGCCTTGGTAAACAAATGAGAAGATAGTGCATTTGTGGAAAAAGTTTTAAAATAAAACCATTATAACTGCATTCCACACAGCGATTACTGGCAGGCAAGATGGACACGCGAGGCCCCCACAGAGGCCCGTCCCTCCCCATCACAGGTAGTACTGCTCCCCTCCTCCCAAAGCTCCCACCCCAGGTGAGGAAAGCAGGCAGAAGGGAGAGGGTGGCTGAGCCCAGCCCTGCCCACACAGCCCAGCATGCCCCAGCAAACAGCAGGAGACTACAACCACTGCTGGTCACGCAATGTAATATTGATGCCTAAAGCAAAAACAAAGTATCTGTAAACGTTCAATGTCCTGCTAAATTTTACAAGGAATTCCAGCCAGATTAAATGTATTTTACACCATATTCTGACTCCTGTATGACCCATAGTTTTGCTTGCCTCCAAGACCTATCCTCCCTCTCCTACCTCACCTGTCATCCCGGTTGGTCAAGAGTTGAATTTAAATAGCTGAGAAAGAAAGATGACCTGAGAACTTCAAACACCACCCATGGGGTTTGAGAGGTCTCTCTTAATTTAATAAATCGAATGGGCTAACTCCTGGCTTAAATCCCTCCGTGGCTCTGGGCACACACAGAATGCAACATGAGGTTGCACCCAGGGTGGATCTCCTGCCCTCCTCCGTCTCCCAAGCTTCCTAAGTACCACACTCACGAGCTGCTCCCGACAGCATCTCACAAGGGCCCTCTCCATGCCTTTGCTCAGCCATCCGCTCCCACCTGGAGTGCCCCTCCTGTTCCTGTCTGCTTGGCAATTCATACTGATGTTACACGACCAATTTAAACAGCAATTCCTCTGCGAAGTTTCACTCACTTCCAGGCAGAAGGAAATACCGTCTGCTTATTGTGACATGGCCCTTTCTGTTGCCACAAAGAAAAAACCTCTGATCCAGTGGACGTCCTTCTCTCCTCTAGCTCCTTAGGGAAGGGCCTAAGTCATCTTTAACTCTTCATCTTTAACAAGCCGAGTCACTGCAGGAACCCCAAATAAGCTTTTATCAAGTGATTAATAAAAATAACTTTTGGATCCCCAGGGCCCCACATGGGTTTGGTACACAAGAAAATTTATTTGAAGATGCTTTTATTCATGAAATAGAATTAAAAAAAAAAAAAAAGCTGTAACTATGAAATTCCTGCACTTAGGCTGATGCTAATGGCAGTCTGCAAGAGAGGCTGCCAGATGTCGGTGATGCACTCAGGTGAGACGGGTCTGCCGCCTCCCAGGGCATCAGGGTACACCAAAGGCCCAGAGCTAGGACCAGAAGCCCGGTTTGGGTCTTGTCTGTCACTCACCAAGCAGGAGGACCCAGGCAGGCCATTCGCCTGATCTGGCTCTCCCATAATGCCTGTGGGGTGGCGGCCATGGTGCCAGCGTGGGCTCATCCCACCCAGGGCTCTTCCGAGCACAGGTGGAACTGGATCTCAAGGTATTCCACGTTACAGAGAAGACAACAACGCAGCAAAAAGCAAGCTCCCAACCCCAACTATTTCAGAGGATGTCCTTTGGTGTACAGTCCTGCTTCAAAAAGCAAAATCCACTCTCGGGCCTCGCCAAGCTGCTGGGAGGGCTGGGGTGGCCCTATACGGCACCGTGGACACCAAAACCCACCCACACAGGCTGCTCTTGAGGCTGCCACGTGATAGTAGATACCACACATGCAGAAAGGGAAAGAATGGGAGGCTGAAATCAAAACCAAAAGTGACTTCACAACCTGCATATGGCTTTCCAAACAAGCTGCTCAAACGAATGCACACTTCAGAAGAAAGGTGTGGAAACATCCGTGTCTGCATATGGCAGACTGCTCCAGGCCTCACAAAAATATGCTGGGCACACTGCTTGCCTCTGGGGAGGAAACTGGAAGACAAGGTGGGAGAGGTGATTCTTCTTGATATGCCATTTTGTAATTTTTGAATGAGACCACAGGTAATACCTTCACAGTGTGTAACCATGTGAGATACGTAATGCCCTGAAACAAAACTTATGTAAATGTCCCACGGTAAATAACCTTATCTTCCCCGATCACATGTATTACCTTTCCAACATGTTTTCATTCAACCACCTGGTGAGCGGAAAATCAAGATACTTTAAGGCCTGGATCCACTTTTTAATGCCGTGTGACCCTGGGTGCCTCCACCCACCCACCAAGACTCCAAAGGTAGCAACCAGCTCATGGTCACCACCCGACCCAGGTGAACCCACGCACTGAGCGGCACCTCCCAGGAGGCCCTGACCACACTGCAGCCCAACACGGCCCACGCCGAGTAAGGAGGGGAAGGAGGTGGCCCACGACGTGGCGTCAGCCCCTCTACACTGCACCCACACTGCCCTCCTCACTCTCCACTGTCCCCACACTGCCCTCCTCACTCTCCACTGTCCCCACACTGCCCTCCTCACTCCCACTGTCCCCACACTGCCCTCCTCACTCTCCACTCCACCCACACTGCCCTCCTCACTCTCCACTGTCCCCACACTGCCCTCCTCACTCCACTCCACCCACACTGCCCTCCTCACTCTCCACCCACACTGCCCTCCTCACTCTCCACTGTCCCCACACTGCCCTCCTCACTCTCCACTGTCCCACACTGCCCTCCTCACTCTCCACTGTCCCCACACTGCCCTCCTCACTCTCACTGTCCCCACACTGCCCTCCTCACTCCACTACACCCACACTGCCCTCCCTCACCACTGTCCCCACACTGCCCTCCTCACTCTCCACTGTCCACACTGCCCTCCTCTCCACTGTCCCCACACTGCCTCCTCACTCTCCACTGTCCCACACTGCCCTCCTCACTCTCCACTGTCACCACACTACCCTCCTCCCTCCGTCCCCACACTGCCCTCCTCACTCCACTGTCCCCACACTGCCCTCCTCACTCTCCACTGTCCCCACTGCCTCTCACTCCTCCCTCCCACCCCACTGCCTCCTCACGCTCCACTCCACCCACACTGCCCTCCTCCTCTCCACTGTCCCCACACTGCCCTCCTCACTCTCCACTCCACCCACACTGCCCTCCTCCTCTCCACTCCACCCACACTGCCCTCCTCACTCTCCACTGTCCCCACACTGCCCTCCTCACTCTCTCCACTGTCCCCACACTGCCCTCCTCACTCTCCACTCCACCCACTGCCCTCCTCACTCTCCTCCACCCACACTGCCCTCCTCACTCTCACTCCACCCACACTGCCCTCCTCACTCTCCACTACACCCACACTGCCCTCCTCACTCTCCACTGTCCCCCACTGCCCTCCCTCTCCACTGTCCCCACACTGCCCTCCTCACTCTCCACTCCACCCACACTGCCCTCCTCACTCTCCACTGTCCCCACTGCCCTCCTCACTCTCCACTCCACCCACACTGCCCTCCTCCTCCTCACTCCACTGTCCCCACACTGCCCTCCTCACTCTCCACTGTCCCCACACTGCCTCCTCACTCTCACTCCACCCCACACCTCCTCCTCACTCTCCACTGTCCCACACTGCCCTCCTCACTCTCCACTGTCCCCACACTGCCCTCCTCACTCTCCACTGTCCCACACTGCCTCCCACTCTCCACTCCACCCACTGCCTCCTCACTCCACTGTCCCCACACTGCCCTCCTCACTCTCCACTGTCCCCACACTGCCCTCCACACTCTCCACTCCACCACACTGCCCTCCTCTCTCTCCACTGTCCCCACACTGCCCTCTCTCACTCCACTGTCCCACACTGCCCTCCACTCTCCACTCCACCCACACTGCCCTCCTCCTCTCCACTGTCCCACACTGCCCTCCTCACTCTCCACTGTCCCCACACTGCCCTCCTCCTCTCCACTGTCCCCACACTGCCCTCCTCACTCTCCACTGTCCCCACACTGCCCTCCTCACTCTCCACTGTCCCCACACTGCCCTCCTCACTCTCACTCCACCCACTGCCCTCCTCACTCTCCACTGTCCCCACTGCCCTCCTCTCTCCACCCACCTGCCCTCCTCACTCTCCACTGTCCCCACACTGCCCTCCTCACTCTCCACTGTCCCCACACTGCCCTCCTCCTCTCCACTGTCCCCACACTGCCCTCCACACTCTCCACTCCACCCACACTGCCCTCCTCACTCTCCACTGTCCCCACACTGCCTCCTCACTCTCCACTGTCCCCACACTGCCTCCTCCTCTCTCCACTGTCCCCACACTGCTCCTCACTCTCCACTCACCCACACTGCCCTCCTCACTCTCCACCCACCCACACTGCCCTCCTCACTCTCCTCCACCCACACTGCCCTCCTCACTCTCCACTGTCCACACTGCCCTCCTCACTCCACTGTCCCCACACACTGCCCTCCACTCTCACTGTCCCCACACTGCCTCCTCACTCTC
Source organism: Erythrocebus patas (assembly GCA_023783455.1). Classification (NCBI taxonomy): domain Eukaryota; kingdom Metazoa; phylum Chordata; class Mammalia; order Primates; family Cercopithecidae; genus Erythrocebus; species Erythrocebus patas. The sequence goes on from JAKFHT010003348.1 coordinate 6,369, forward strand.
CACTCCACCCACACTGCCCTCCTCACTCTCCACTGTCCCCACACTGCCCTCCTCACTCTCCACTGTCCCCACACTGCCTCCTCTCCACTCCACCCACTGCCCTCCTCTCTCTCCACTGTCACCCACACTGCCCTCCTCTCTCACTGTCCCCACACTGCCCTCCTCACTCTCCACTGTCCCCACACTGCCCTCCACACTCTCCACTCCCACACTGCCCTCCTCCTCTCCACTGTCCCCACACTGCCCTCCTCACTCTCCACTGTCCCCACTGCCCTCCTCCTCTCCACTGTCCCCACACTGCCCTCCTCACTCTCACTGTCCCCACACTGCCTCCTCACTCTCACTCCCACACTGCCCTCCTCACTCCACTGTCCCCACTGCCCTCCTCACTCCACTGTCCCCACACTGCCCTCCTCTCTCTCCACTGTCCCCACACTGCCCTCCTCTCTCTCCACTGTCCCCACACTGCCCTCCTCACTCTCCACTACACCTACGATACCCTCCTTACTCCTGCCCAGGGCACTCCCACACTGTGGCAAGCAGAAGTGCAGCTCAGAGCAGCAGGAAGGAGCACCTCACCGAGAGGGAGGCCTGGAGCCTGGACTCCAGAGCCTGCCATGCCCCAGCTAAGCTGCCAGACTCTAGGCATGTCACTGTCCTTTCTGGGCCCCAGTGCCCTCGTCTGTGAGAGGAGAATCTCAGGTTCTCAATCGTCACTCCCCCGTCCTGCAGATGCTTCCTGCTGAGAACGCAGAGATCTGAATCCCCACTGCAGACCCTCAGTGAGCTCTGGGCTTGGGCCACGGGAGGGAACACAGATGTATGTGCTGTGGCCTCTCCCTCAGAAAGTCATCGTGCAGAGGACAGAGGACACGCGAAGAACAGCGGCATGAGGGAGAGAGCACTTCAGCAGAAAGGGACAGACATCTGCACCACCAGCCTGGTTCCCTGGACACCTGCCACAGAGCTCGTCTGTCCACATCAGGTCGGCTTCTCCATGGACTGTGCTCTCCCCAGCAGAGTTTCATCCCAACTCCATCCAGGGCAGCTAAGAGAATGTGCTGGAGGACTCAAGTCTGTGCACACTGCCGTGGGTGTGCTCACAGCACAGACCCTTCTGCTCGGGGCACACTCTGAGGGAACTCCCAGGAGCAGGGCTGGGTCACGCCCAGCTGTGGACCTCGTGCCCCTTTCCCCCAGTCCCCAGACCTAACAGGGGCTCAAGCTCATCATTCCCAAGGCCCAGCCCTCCTTGGCCCTGAGGGTCTCCACCCGTGGACCACACTGCTGCCCCAGACGGGACAGAGACAGGCCAGCCACAGGAGAGAGCGGAAAATCACATGGGAGACCAAAAGAGGCCTTGTTGGAGCCACCAGTGCCCAGCTGAAACTCTCCCTGATCCCCACACCCTCCTTGGGGCACAAAAAAAGGGGCGGGGGACAGGTGGCCTCCAGCACCTCCCAGTACCAACATCCCCATCAGCGGCACCTCCTCAGAGCTTTTCAAAGTCATCCAATCAGTCCTCACCCCAGACCACACACCTGGCAGTTTGCCTGCCTGTGGCAAATTCCACTACAGTCCCAAACTGCCCCTGCGCTGTCTGTGACACACTGCCCTCCCAGGGTTCTCAGGCACTCCTGGCAGCTGGGGACTGCGGCAACTACTAACTGGGGTTGGCAACATAGGTGGGAGGCTTCGACATTTATAGATTATTAAATGAAGAAATGTTTTAAAAGCTTGCAGACCAGGCCGGGCGCGGTGGCTCAAGCCTGTAATCCCAGCACTTTGGGAGGCCACAGGCGGATCACGAGGTCAGGAGAGTCGAGACCATCCTGGCTAACACAGTGAAACCCCGTCTCTACTAAAACACAAAAACTAGCAGGCGGTGGCGGGCGCCTGTAGTCCCACAGCTGCCCTCGGAGGCTGAGGCAGGAGAATGGCGTAAACCGGAGGCGGGCTTGCAGTGAGCTGAGATCCGGCCACTGCACTCCAGCCACCAAAGCAAGACTCCGTCTCAAAAATAAAAAATAAAAAATAAAAGCACAGACGCCAGACTAAGCACTCGAATCTACGGTCCCCACACTGCCCAGCACACACTGGGCGTCGACCTTGGCTCCTCAGCGCTCAGCCTCTGAGAAGCAACAACCAGCAAACCTTCTGTTCAAAAGCAACCTTGCCCCATCCGCCCAGGCTTATTCTCCAGATGGTCTAACAAATATTCCACCCACGATGAAATACCACCAAACCTTAAGTGTAAGTTAAAAACCATACTCCCACCTGCTATGTTTAATTCCCCACACATTTCTCCTCTGATAACTGCGAGATTGCCAAGTATAAGCGGAAAAAGCTTTTCACTCAATTTTTAACAGGTCATTCTCTCACTTTCTCCTGTGTGGAATGACTGGGAAGTAACTCAACAGTGCTTCTCACGGGACTCAGGTCAGGACGTCATTCCGCCTGACCATCTACAGTGAAGCCACAGACACACACATGCATGCACTGCACCACATACGCCACTCATATGTACAGGAAGGCACCTCCAACACCCACAGCTAGCACTATTAGTGTGACCTCACAAAAGCTTGGGCCAAACCATTCCTGTTTTTGAAACTACCACATCAACAAGGTTAACAAACATAAAACACACTGAAACCTATTCAGAAGGATGGTGCCTGGTTTCTTCAGAAATGTCTTCCAGCTGACTTGCCAGTGTGGTGGCTCACACCTGTAATCCCAGCACTTTGAGGCCGAGGTGGGTGGATCACCAGGTCAGGAGTTCGAGACCAGCCTGGCCAATGTGGTGAAATCCCATCTCACTAAAAATACAAAAATTAGCCGGGCGTGGTGGTGCTGGCGCCTGTGGGCCCAGCTGCTGGGAGGCTGAGGCAGGAGGGCCTCTGAACCCAGGAGGCATATCCCTTTGCCAATTCCACAAGAACAGCTTTAGCGAAAGGCTTCTTGAAGGGAAAGATGTAACACTGTGAGATGAATTAACAGAACACAGAGGTGTTTCTCGAGAAAGCTTCTTTCCAGGTTTGAACGGAAGATATTTCCTTTTTCACCATAGACATCTATGGGCTTCCAAATATCCCTTTGCCAATTCCACAAAAACAGGCTTAGCGAAAGGCTTCTTGCAGGGAAAGATGTAACTCTGTGAGATGAATTAACAGAACACAGAGCAGTTTCTCAGAAAGCTTCTTTCCAGTTTTGAACGGAAGATATTTCCTTTTTCACCATAGCCCTCTATGGGCTTCCAAATATCCCTTTGCCAATTCCACAAGAACAGCCTTAGCGAAAGGCTTCTTGAAGGGAAAGATGTAACTCTGTGAGATGAATTAACAGAACACAGAGCAGTTTCTCAGAAAGCTTCTTTGCAGTTTTGAACGGAAGATATTTCCTCTTTCACCATAGCCCTCTATGGGCTTCCAAATATCACTTTGCCAATTCCACAAGAACAGACTTAGCGAAAGGCTTCTTGAAGGGAAAGAGGTAACTCTGTGAAATGAATTAACAGAACACAGAGCAGTTTCTCAGAAAGCTTCTTTCCAATTTTGAACGGAAGATATTTCCTTTTCACCATAGCCCTCTATGGGCTTCCAAGTATCCCTTTTCCAATTCCACAAGAACAGCCTTAGCGAAAGGCTTCTTGAAGGAAAGAGGTAACTCTGTGAGATGAA
>JAKFHT010003349.1:0-10044 GCA_023783455.1 Erythrocebus patas
GCCAATTCCACAAGAACAGCCTTAGCGAAGGCTTCTTGAAGTTAAAGATGTAACTCTGTCAGATGAATTAACAGAATAGAGCAGTTTCTCAGAAAGTTTCTTTCCAGTTTTGAACGGAAGATATTTCCTTTTTCCCCGTAGCCCTCTATGGGCTTCCAAATATCCTTTTGCCAATTCCCAAGAACAGCCTTAGCGAAAGGCGTCTTGAAGGGAAAGATGTAACTCTGTGAGATGAATTAACAGAACACAGAGCAGTTTCTCAGAAAGCTTCTTTACGGTTTTGAACGGAAGATATTTCCTTTTTCACCATAGCCCTCTATGGGCTTCCAAATATCGCTTTGCCAACTCCACAAGAACAGCCTTAGCGAAAGGCTTCTTCAAGGGAAAGATGTAACTCTGTGAGATGAATTAACAGAAAACAGAAGGGTTTCTCCGAAAGCTTCTTTCCCGTTTTTAACGGAAGATATTTACTTTTTCACCATAGCCCTCTATGGGCTTCCAAATATCCCTTTGCCAATTCCACAAGAACAGCCTTAGCGAAAGGCTTCTGGAAGGGAAAGATGTAACTCTGTCAGATGAATTAACAGAACAGAGCAGTTTCTCAGAAAGTTTCTTTCCAGTTTTGAGCGGAAGATATTTCCTTTTTCCCGTAGCCCTCTATGGGCTTCCAAATATCCTTTGCCAATTCCAAGAACAGCCTTAGCGAAGGCTTCTTGAGCGGAAAGATGTAACTCTGTGAGATGAATTAACAGAACACAGAGCAGTTTCTCAGAAAGCTTCTTTACGGTTTTGAGCGGAAGATATTTCCTTTTTCACCATAGCCTCTATGGGCTTCCAAATATCGCTTTGCCAACTCCACAAGAACAGCCTTAGCGAAGGCTTCTTGAAGGGAAAGATGTAACTCTGTGAGATGAATTAACAGAACACAGAGCAGTTTCTCAAGCTTCTTTCCAGTTTTGAGCGGAAGATATTTCCTTTTTCACCATAGCCCTCTATGGGCTTCCAAATATCCTTTGCCAATTCCACAAGAACAGCCTTAGCGAAAGGCTTCTTGAAGGAAAGATGTAACTCTGTGAGATGAATTAACAGAACACAGAGCAGTTTCTCAAGCTTCTTTCGGTTTTGAACGGAAGCTATTTCCTTTTTCCCGCTTCCAAATATCACTCTGCCAATTTCACAAGGACAGCCTTAGCGAAAGGCTTCTTGAAGGGAAAGATGTAACTCTGTGAGATGAATTAACAGAACACAGGGCAGTTTCTCAGAAAGCTTCTTTCCGGTTTTGAACGGAAGATACTTCCTTTTTCACCATAGCCCTCTATGGGCTTCCAAATATCCCTTTGCCAATTCCACAAGAACAGCCTTAGCGAAAGGCTTCTTGAAGGGAAAGATGTAACTCTGTGAGTTGAATTAACAGAAAACAGAAGGGTTTCTCCGAAAGCTTCTTTCCAGTTTTTAACGGAAGATATTTCCTTTTTCACCTTAGCCCTCTATGGGCTCCCAAATATCCCTTTGCAAATTCCACAAGAACAGCCTTAGCGAAAGGCTTCTTGAAGGGAAAGATGTAACTCCGTGAGATGAATTAACAGAACAGAGCAGTTTCTCAGAAAGTTTCTTTCCAGTTTTGAACGGAAGATATTTCCTTTTTCACCATAGGCCTCTATGGGCTTCCAAATATCGCTTTGCCAACTCCACAAGAACAGCCTTAGCGAAAGGCTTCTTGAAGGGAAAGATGTAACTCTGTGAGATGAATTAGCAGAACACAGAGCAGTGTCTCATAAAGCTTCTTTCCAGTTTTGAACGGAAGATATTTCCTTTTTCACCATAGCCCTCTATGGGCTTCCAAATATCCCTTTGCCAATTCCACAAGAACAGCCTTAGCGAAGGCTTCTTGAAGGAAAGATGTAACTCTGTGATATGAATTAACAGAACACAGAGCATTTTCTCAGAAAGCTTCTTTCCAGTTTTGAGCGGAAGATATTTGCTTTTCCCGTAGCCCTCTATGGGCTTCCAAAATATAACTTTGCCAATTCCACAGGAACAAACTTAGCGAAAGGCTTCTTGAAGGGAATGATGTAACTCTGTGAAATGAATTAACAGAACACAGAGCAGTTTCTCAGAAAGCTTCTTTCAATTTTGAGCGGAAGATATTTCCTTTTCACCATAGCCCTCTATGGGCTTCCAAATATCCTTTGCCAATTCACAAGAACAGCCTTAGCGAAGGCTTCTTGAAGGAAAGATGTAACTCTGTGAGATGAATTAACAGAACACAGAGCAGTTTCTCAAGCTTCTTTCCAGTTTTGAGCGGAAGATATTTCCTTTTCCCGTAGCCCTCTATGGGCTTCCAAATATCCTCTGGCAATTTCACAAGAACAGCCTTAGCGAAGGCTTCTTGAAGGGAAAGATGTAACTCTGTGAGATGAATTAACAGAACACAGAGCAGTTTCTCAGAAAGCTTCTTTCCAGTTTTGAACGGAAGATATTTCCTTTTTCACCATAGCCCTCTACGGGCTTCCAAATATCCCTTTGCCAATTCCACAAGAACTGCCTTAGCGAAAGGCTTCTTGAAGGGAAAGATGTAACTGTGGGATGAATTAACAGAACACAGAGCAGTTTCTCAGAAAGCTTCTTTCCAGTTTTGAACGGAAGATATATACTTTTTCACAATAGCCCTCTATGTGGTTCCAAATATCCCTTTGCCAATTCCACAAGAACAGCCTTAGCGAAAGGCTTCTTCAAGGGAAAGATGAAACTCTGTGAAATGAATTAACAGAACACAGAGCAGTTTCTCAGAAAGATCCTTTCCAGTTTTCAACGGAAGATATTTTTTTTTTCACCATAGCCCTCTATGGGCTTAAAAATATCCTTTGCCAATTCCACAAGAACAGCCTTAGCGAAAGGCTTCTTGAAGGGAAAGATGTAACTCTGTGAGATGAATTAACAGAAAACAGAGCAGTTTCTCAGAAAGCTTCTTTCCGTTTTTGAACGGAAGATATTTCCTTTTTCACCATAGCCCTCTATGTGCTTCCAAATATCACTTTGCCTATTCCACCAGAACTGCCTTAGCGAAAGGCTTCTTGAAGGGAAAGATGTAACTCTGTGAGATGAATTAACAGAACACAGAGGAGTTTCTCAGAAACCTTCTTTCCAGTTTTGAGCGGAAGATATTTCCTTTTCACCAAAGCCCTCTATGGGCTTCCAAATATCTCTGCCAATTCCACAAGAACAGCCTTAGCGAAAGGCTTCTTGAAGGAAAGATGTAACTCTGTGAGATGAATTAACAGAACACAGAGCAGTTTCCAGAAAGCTTCTTTCCAGTTTTGAAGGGAAGATATTTCCTTTTCACCATAGCCCTCTATGGGCTTCCAAATATCCTTTGCCAATTCCTCAAGAACAGCCTTAGCGAAGGCTTCTTGAAGGGAAAGATGTAACTCTGTGAGATGAATTAACAGAACACAGAGCAGTTTCTCAGAATGGTTCTTTCCAGTTTTGAGCGGAAGATATTTCCTTTTCCCATAGCCCTCTATGGGCTTCCAAATATCCTTTGCCAATTCCACAAGAACAGACTTAGCGAAAGGCTTCTTGAAGGGAAAGATGTAACTCTGTGAGATGAATTAACAGATCACAGAGCAGTTTCTCTAAAGCTTCTTTCCAGTTTTGAGCGGAAGATATTTCCTTTTCACCATAGCCCTCTATGGGCTTCCAAATATCCTTTGCCAATTCCACAAGAACAGCCTTAGCGAAAGGCTTCTTGAAGGAAAGATGTAACTCTGTGAGATGAATTAACAGAACACAGAGCAGTTTCTCTAAACCTTCTTTCCGGTTTTGAACGGAAGATATTTCCTTTTCCCGTAGCCTCTATGGGCTTCCAAATATCGCTTTGCCAATTCCACAAGAACAGCCTTAGCGAAGGCTTCTTGAAGGGAAAGATGTAACTCTGTGAGATGAATTAACAGAACACAGCAGTTTCTCAGAAAGCTTCTTTCCGGTTTTGAGCGGAAGATACTCCTTTTTCACCATAGCCCTCTATGGGCTTCCAAATATCCTTTGCCAATTCCACAAGAACAGCCTTAGCGAAAGGCTTCTTGAAGGAAAGATGTAACTCTGTGAGTTGAATTAACAGAAAACAGAGCAGTTTCTCTAAACCTTCTTTCCGGTTTTGAACGGAAGATATTTCCTTTTCCCGTAGCCTCTATGGGCTTCCAAATATCGCTTTGCCAATTCCACAAGAACAGCCTTAGCGAAGGCTTCTTGAAGGGAAAGATGTAACTCTGTGAGATGAATTAACAGAACACAGCAGTTTCTCAGAAAGCTTCTTTCCGGTTTTGAGCGGAAGATACTCCTTTTTCACCATAGCCCTCTATGGGCTTCCAAATATCCTTTGCCAATTCCACAAGAACAGCCTTAGCGAAAGGCTTCTTGAAGGAAAGATGTAACTCTGTGAGTTGAATTAACAGAAAACAGAAGGGTTTCTCGAAAGCTTCTTTCCAGTTTTAACGGAAGATATTTCCTTTTTCACCATAGCCCTCTAGGGCTTCCAAATATCCTTTGCCAATTCCACAAGAACAGCCTTAGCGAAAGGTTTCTTGAAGGGAAAGATGTAACTCTGTGAGATGAATTAACAGAACACAGAGCATTTTCTCAGAAAGGTTCTTTCCAGTTTTGAGCGGAAGATATTTCCTTTTTCACCATAGCCCTCTATGGGCTTCCAAATATCCTCTGCCAATTCCACAAGAACAGCCTTAGCGAAAGGCTTCTTGAAGGAAAGATGTAGCTCTGTGAGATGAATTAACAGAACACAGAGCAGTTTCTCAGAAAGCTTCTTTCCAGTTTTGAGCGGAAGATATTTCCTTTTTCACCATATCCTCTATGGGCTTCCAAATATCCTTTGCCAATTCCACAAGAACAGCCTTAGCGAAAGGCTTCTTGAAGGAAAGATGTAACTCTGTGAGATGAATTAACAGAACACAGAGCAGTTTCTCAGAAAGCTTCTTTCCAGTTTTGAACGGAAGATATTTCCTTTTTCACCATAGCCCTCTATGAGCTTCCAAATATCCTTTGCCAATTCCACAAGAGCAGCCTTAGCGAAAGGCTTCTTGAAGGGAAAGATGTAACTCTGTGATATGAATTAACAGAACACAGAGCAGTTTCTCAGAAAGCTTCTTTCCAGTTTTGAGCGGAAGATATTTCCTTTTTCACCATAGCCCTCTATGGGCTTCCAAATATCACTTACCAATTCCACAAGGAACAGACTTAGCGAAAGGCTTCTTGAAGGAAAGATGTAACTCTGTGAGATGAATTAACAGAACACAGAGCAGTTTCTCATAAAGCTTCTTTCCAGTTTTGAGCGGAAGATATTTCCTTTTTCACCATAGCCCTCTATGGGCTTCCAAATATCCTTTGCCAATTCCACAAGAACAGCCTTAGCGAAAGGCTTCTTGAAGGAAAGATGTAACTCTGTGAGATGAATTAACAGAACACAGAGCAGTTTCTCAAGCTTCTTTCCGGTTTTGAGCGGAAGATATTTCCTTTTCCCGTAGCCCTCTATGGGCTTCCAAATATCACTTTTCCAATTCCACAAGAACAGCCTTAGCGAAGACTTCTTGAAGGAAAGATGTAACTCTGTGAGATGAATTAACAGAACACAGAGCAGTTTCTCAGAAAGCTTCTTTCAGTTTTGAAGGAAGATATTCCTTTTCACCATAGCCCTCTATGGGCTTCAAATATCCTTTGCCAATTCCACAAGAACAGCCTTAGCGAAAGGCTTCTTGAAGGAAAGATGTAACTCTGTGAGATGAATTAACAGAACACAGAGCAGTTTCTCAGAAAGATTCTTTCCAGTTTTGAACGGAAGATATTTCCTTTTCCCCATAGCCCTCTATGGGCTTCAAATATCACTTTTCCAATTCCACAAGAACAACCTTAGCGAAAGACTTCTTGAAGGAAAGATGTAACTCTGTGAGATGAATTAACAGAACACAGAGCAGTTTCTCAGAAAGCTTCTTTCCAGTTTTGAAGGAAGATAATTCCTTTTCACCATAGCCTCTCTGGGCAAATATCCTCTGCCAATTCCACAAGAACAGCCTTAGCGAAAGGCTTCTTGAAGGGAAAGATGTAACTCTGTGAGATGAATTAACAGAACACAGAGCAGTTTCTCAGAAAGATTCTTTCCAGTTTTGAACGGAAGATATTTCCTTTTTCCCATAGCCCTCTATGGGCTTCCAAATATCCTCTGCCAATTTCACAAGAACAGCCTTAGCGAAAGGTCTTCTTGAAGGGTAAGATGTAACTCTGGGATGAATTAACAGAACACAGAGCAGTTTCTCAGAAAGCTTCTTTCCAGTTTTGAGCGGAAGTATATTTTTCACCATAGCCCTCTATGGGCTTCCAAATATCCTTTGCCGTTCCACAAGAACAGCCTTAGCGAAGGCTTCTTGAAGGAAAGATGTAAGTGTGGGATGAATTAACAGAACACAGAGCAGTTTCTCAGAAAGCTTCTTTCCAGTTTTGAACGGAAGATATATACTTTTCACAATAGCCCTATGGGCTTCCAAATATCCTTTGCCAATTCCACAAGAACAGCCTTAGCGAAAGGCTTCTTGAAGGGAAAGATGTAACTCTGTGAGATGAATTAACAGAACACAGAGCAGTTTCTCAGAAAGCTTCTTTCCAGTTTTGAACGGAAGATATTTCCTTTTTTACCGTAGCCCTTTATGGGCTTCCAAATATCCTTTGCAATTCCACAAGAACAGCCTTAGCGAAAGGCTTCTTGAAGGAAAGATGTAACTCTGTGAGATGAACTAACAGAACACAGAGCAGTCTCTGAAAGCTTCTTTCCAGTTTTGAACGGAAGATATTTCCTTTTTCACCATAGCCCTATGGGCTTCCAAATATCCTTTTCCAATTCCACAAGAACAGCCTTAGCGAAAGGCTTCTTGAAGGAAAGATGTAACTCTGTGAGATGAATTAACAGAACACAGAGCAGTTTCTCAGAAAGCTTCTTTCCAGTTTTGAACGGAAGATATTTCCTTTTTCACCATAGGCCCCTATGGGCTTCCAAATATCCTTGCCAATTCCACAAGAACAGCCTTAGCGAAAGGCTTCTTGAAGGAAAGATGTAACTCTGTGAGATGAATTAACGAAAACAGAAGTTTCTCAGAAAGCTTCTTTCCGGTTTTGAGCGGAAGATACTTCCTTTTCACCATAGCCCTCTATGGGCTTCCAAATATCCTTTGCCAATTCCACAAGAACAGCCTTAGCGAAAGGCTTCTTGAAGGGAAAGATGTAACTCTGTGAGTTGAATTAACAGAAAACAGAAGGGTTTCTCAGAAAGCTTCTTTCCAGTTTTTAAGGAAGATATTTCCTTTTTCACCTTAGCCCTCTATGGGCTTCAAAATATCCTTGCCAATTCCACAAGAACAGCCTTAGCGAAAGGCTTCTTGAAGGGAAAGATGTAACTCTGTGAGATGAATTAACAGAAAACAGAGCAGTTTCTCAAGCTTCTTTCCGGTTTTGAAGGAAGATATTTCCTTTTCACCATAGGCCTCTATGTGCTTCCAAATATCACTTTGCCTATTCCACAGAACAGCCTTAGCGAAAGGCTTCTTGAAGGAAAGATGTAACTCTGTGAGATGAATTAACAGAACACAGAGGAGTTTCTCGAAAGCTTCTTTCCAGTTTTGAACGGAAGATATTTCCTTTTTCACCAAAGCCCTCTATGGGCTTCAAAATATCTCTGCCAATTCCACAAGAACAGCCTAGCGAAACGCTTCTTGAAGGGAAAGATGTAGCTCTGTGAGATGAATTAACAGAACACAGAGCAGTTTCCCAGAAAGCTTCTTTCCAGTTTTGAACGGAAGATATTTCCTTTTTCGCCATAGCCCTCTAAGGGCTTCCAAATATCGCTTTGCCAACTCCACAAGAACAGCCTTAGCGAAAGGCTTCTTGAAGGGAAAGATATAACTCTGTGAGATGAATTAACAGAACACAGAGCAGTTTCTCAGAAAGCTTCTTTCCAGTTTTGAACGGAAGATATTTCCTTTTCCCCGTAGTCCACTATGGCCTTCCAAATATCACTTTGCCAATTCCACAGGAACAGCCTTAGCGAAAGGCTTCTTGAAGGGAAAGATGTAACTCTGTGAGATGAATTAACAGAACACAGAGCAGTTTCTCACAAAGCTTCTTTCCAGTTTTGAGCGGAAGATATTTCCTTTTTCACCATAGCCCTCTATGGGCTTCCGAAATATCCTTTGCCAATTCCACAAGAACAGCCTTAGCGAAAGGCTTCTTGAAGGAAAGATGTAACTCTGTGAGATGAATTAACAGAACACAGAGCAGTTTCTCACAAACCTTCTTTCCGGTTTTGAGCGGAAGATATTTCCTTTGGATTCCAAATATCACTTTGCCAATTCCACAAGAACAGCCTTAGCGAAGGCTTCTTGAAGGAACAGATGTAACTCTGTGAGATGAATTAACAGAACACAGAGCAGTTTCACAGAAAGCTTCTTTCCAGTTTTGAGCGGAAGATATTTCCTTTTTCACCGTGGCCTCTATGGGCTTCCAAATATCCTTTGCCCATTCCACAAGAAAACCTTAGCGAAAGGCTTCTTCAAGGGAAAGATGTAACTCTGTGAGATGAATTAACAGAACACGAGCAGTTTCTCATAAAGCTTGTTTCCTGTTTTGAAGCGTTAGATATTTCCTTTTCCCGTAGCCCTCTATGGGCTTCAAATATCACTTTGCCAATTCCACAAGAACAGCCTTAGCGAAAGGCTTCTTGAAGGGAAAGATGTAACTCTGTGAGATGAATTAACAGAAAACAGAGCAGTTTCTCAGAAAGCTTCTTTCCAGTTTTGAACGGAAGATATTTCCTTTTCACCATAGCCTCTATGGGCTTCCAAATATCTCTGCCAATTCCACAAGAACATCCTTAGCGAAAGGCTTCTTGAAGGAAAGATGTAACTCTGTGAGATGAATTAACAGAACACAGAGCAGTTTCTCAGAAAGCTTCTTTCCAGTTTTGAACGGAAGATATTTCCTTTTTCACCATAGCCCTCTATGGGCTTCCAAATATCCCTTTGCCAATTCCACAAGAACAGCCTTAGCGAAAGGCTTCTTGAAGGGAAAGATGTAACTCTGTGATATGAATTAACAGAACACAGAGCAGTTTCTCAGAAAGCTTCTTTCCAGTTTTGAACGGAAGATATTTGCTTTTCCCCGTAGCCCTCTATGGGCTTCAAAATATAACTTTGCCAATTCCACAGGAACAAACTTAGCGAAAGGCTTCTTGAAGGGAATGATGTAACTCTGTGAAATGAATTAACAGAACACAGAGCAGTTTCTCAGAAAGCTTCTTTCCAATTTTGAACGGAAGATATTTCCTTTTTCACCATAGCCCTCTATGGGCTTCCAAATATCCCTTTGCCAATTCCACAAGAACAGCCTTAGCGAAAGGCTTCTTGAAGGGAAAGATGTAACTCTGTGAGATGAATTAACAGAACACAGAGCAGTTTCTCAGAAAGCTTCTTTCCAGTTTTTAACGGAAGATATTTCCTTTTTCCCCGTAGCCCTCTATGGGCTTCCAAATATCACTCTGGCAATTTCACAAGAACAGCCTTAGCGAAAGGCTTCTTGAAGGGAAAGATGTAACTCTGTGAGATGAATTAACAGAACACAGAGCAGTTTCTCAGAAAGCTTCTTTCCAGTTTTGAACGGAAGATATTTCCTTTTTCACCATAGCCCTCTATGGGCTTCCAAATACTCCAATGATGTAAAGTCACGACTTTTTTATATGAAAATTTGAACATTTCTCCAAAGAAAAAGTTTTGAAAAATATTAACAAGTTTCCTATAATACCACACATCTACAGCCATCTGATCTTTGACAAACCTGAGAGAAACAAGAAATGGGGAAAGGATTCCCTATTTAATAAATGGTGCTGGGAAAATTGGCTAGCCATAAGTAGAAAGCTGAAACTGGATCCTTTCCTTACTCCTTATACGAAAATTAATTCAAGATGGATTAGAGACTTAAATGTTAGACCTAATA
>JAKFHT010003350.1:0-10041 GCA_023783455.1 Erythrocebus patas
TTATTCTGAGACAAAGTCTAGCTCTCTTGCCCAGACTGGGTGCGATTACAGCTCACTGAAGCCTCAACTTCTCAGGTTCAAGTGATCCAAACCTCAGCATCCTAAATAGGTGAGACTACAGGCATGTACTAGGACACCTGGTCAATTTTTTTTTTCTTTTTCTTTTTTTTTTTTTTTTGTAGAGACAGGGTTTTGCCATGTTGCCCAGGCTTGTCTTAAACTCTCTAGCTCAAGAATCTGCCTGCCTCAGCCTCCCAAAATGCTGGTATTACAGGTATGCCCCCAACGAACTGTAGATTTTTATATTTATTATGAAGCCAATCCTGTGATCGTTGTCATTTTTTTTTTCAGAGGGACAAAGTTATTGTTACTGTGCACAAATTTATTTACTCCCATTCCAGGACCTATTCCTATAAACTATACACCATCTTTTCTAAATAAGAGCACTTCTAATGTGCTGTACAACATTCTGAAAGCTTTGAGGCATTAATTTGTTTACTTCTTGACAACACTGTGAAGTAGCTACTGATCACCCCATTTATTCAATGAAGAGCCTGTGGGACTGGATGTTATGTGAATTTTTGAAGATCACTCAGGGAGTGACAATCTGCACATGGAACCGTGTACCTAGTCATGAGGCTAGGTTGACTCTCTTAGTAACGTTTGTAACAGAAAGCTAGATTTTTGTATAGAAATAGAAAATGATATGACCTCAAATGTACTGGTGGAATGAATGACTAACGAACTTTCTCTCTCTTTCAAAATGCAGTGTTTTTTTGTAAGCATTATAGGATCAGGAAAGCACAAGACAGAACCACTAATGTCAGTATTTAGAGAGAGTGGATATAGAAACAGACAATGGCTAGGCACCATACTTAAAAACAGAACTAACTCTGATTCACGGTCTGGGCAGGAATCAGCCCAAGAGACCAACTCATTGTCTACAGAAAGCAACACAAGACTGTCCGCTATCTGTAAATCAGACTTGTAGTCTTACTGTTATCTCTAGTTACTGGTCCAGAAAGCTAAACAATAACTTCTGTACCCAAAATGGCCAGGACTTGACAATTTTCTTCATTTTTGTCCCCATTTTCAATTTATGACCAAAGTAACTTGAGAGAGAGGGAAAGGCAACTATGTACCCCTAATCAATCACAAATAATGTCTGGCTTCTAATTACCCCACTCACAGCTCTTTCATGCTAGTAGTCTCCAATCAGGGAAGGACTTCATGTTTCCACTATGAAGCTTTGCCATTCTTCCACCTGACTTTGAGTCTTTACCAAAATGCAAATGGCTGTGACTGACTCACTTTGTATGGCAAGATTCAAATACATGGTCTTTACTTATTGTCATTTGATTGGTCTTTGTTTATTTTCATAGTCCTATAGTACTTTTAACCTGACTTGACCTTACTTACTTTGGATAATGTTGATCCAGATGATGCTACAATTCATGGTATTCTTAATATACTAGTTTGTTTTCTGTTGCTGTGACAAAATACCAAAGGCTGAGTAATTTATTTAATGAAGAAGAAGTTTATTCAACTCATAGTTCTAGAGACTGGAAGTTAAAGAGATAACAATGATATCAGGCAAGGGTTATCTTATGGTAGAAAAGTGAGCATGTGAGATGGAAAGAAGAAAAAAAATCAGATGAAACACATTTTTATAACTAACCCAATCTCATAATAACTGACCCACTCTAGTGATAATTAATGCATTCATAGCATAAATCATTAATCACCTCATAAAGGCTCTAGCTCCCAATACTGTCACATTGACAATTAATTTCAACAAGAATTTTGGTAAAGATATTCAAACCATTGCACTTACTCTGTGTGACAACACAGGCCAGAACTGTGTTTGTTAAGATAGTCTCTTGTATGTGTAGTTGTGTATTTTATAAAAATGTAAAAAAACAGAATTGAGGGTGAGGGAGTATCATTACTGTGTAGGCAATTGAAAATGTGATGGGGCCTGGAGTGGTGGCTCATTTCTGTAATCCCAGCATTTTGGGAGGCCGAGGGGGACAGATTTTTGAGTCCAGGAGTTCAAAACCAGCCTGGGCAACATGGCAAAACCCTGTGTCTTTTGAAATACAAAAATTAGCTGGGCATGCTTGTGGTCCCAGCTACTTGGGAGAGTGAGCTGGGAGAATCACCTGAGTCTAGGAAGTTGAGGCTGCAGTGAGCCATGATTATACTATTGCACTCCAGCCTAGGCGACAGAGTGAGACCCTGTCTCAAAAAAAATGTGATGAAATAATAGTACATCACAATAGTTGTTCACTATTATTTTAAGTGGTACCTAATTTTTATCTGTAGTGCTTTCAAATTTTGTTCTCAGATTCACTTTTCACTTTCCAGTGTAACTCTTAACAAAACATGAGACTGGAAATTTTTTTAATTCAAGGAGTTAGCTTTTTCTCTGTATCTGAATTGGATCCATCACTTTGCTTTTCTTTGTATGGATTATTTGAGATAAAAATGTTTATTATTCTTTCTGTTTTTCCCCATACTCCTTAAATTATAAGAATATAGCCAGGATGTTGTACTTTCTTGATTCTGATAGTGTTTACAGAGCAGGAAAAAAAGGTAGCTTGAAGTCGATGGCTCTAAACGATTTAAAGAAAAAACATACACGAAATTGAAGATGTGTTCATTCGTATTTGGAAGAAAGGGATATAAAAGAACACCTTTATGAGGAGTTACTGTGAGAGAATAGATTCTCATGGTACTTAGTTGTTGATACAATTGAAAATTCTCATGAGTTGAGGAAACTATCTCCCTTGAAATGTATACTATGAAAGTAATTGGATAATGGGAGTTAAAGAGATAACAATGATATCAGGCAAGGGTTATCTTATGGTAGAAGAGTGAGCATGTGAGATGGAAAGAAGAAAAAAATCAGATGAAACACATTTTTATAACTAACCCAATCTCACAATAACTGACCCACTCTAGTGATAATTAATGCCTTCATAGCATAAATCATTAATCACCTCATAAAGGCTCTATCTCCCAGTACTGTCACATTGACAATTAATTTCAACAAGAATTTTGGTAAAGATATTCAAACCATTGCACTTACTCTGTGTGACAACACAGGCCAGAACTGTGTTTGTTAAGATAGTCTCTTGTATGTGTAGTTGTGTATTTTATAAAAATGTAAAAAAACAGAATTGAGGGTGAGGGAGTATCATTACTGTGTAGGCAATTGAAAATGTGATGGGGCCTGGAGTGGTGGCTCATTTCTGTAATCCCAGCATTTTGGGAGGCCGAGGGGGACAGATTTTTGAGTCCAGGAGTTCAAAACCAGCCTGGGCAACATGGCAAAACCCTGTGTCTTTTGAAATACAAAAAATTAGCTGGGCATGTGCTTGTGGTCCCAGCTACTTGGGAGAGTGAGCTGGGAGAATCACCTGAGTCTAGGAAGTTGAGGCTGCAGTGAGCCATGATTATACTATTGCACTCCAGCCTAGGCGACAGAGTGAGACCCTGTCTCAAAAAAAATGTGATGAAATAATAGTACATCACAATAGTTGTTCACTATTATTTTAAGTGGTACCTAATTTTTATCTGTAGTGCTTTCAAATTTTGTTCTCAGATTCACTTTTCACTTTCCAGTGTAACTCTTAACAAAACATGAGACTGGAAATTTTTTTAATTCAAGGAGTTAGCTTTTTCTCTGTATCTGAATTGGATCCATCACTTTGCTTTTCTTTGTATGGATTATTTGAGATAAAAATGTTTATTATTCTTTCTGTTTTTCCCCATACTCCTTAAATTATAAGAATATAGCCAGGATGTTGTACTTTCTTGATTCTGATAGTGTTTACAGAGCAGGAAAAAAAGGTAGCTTGAAGTCGATGGCTCTAAACGATTTAAAGAAAAAATATACATGAAATTGAAGATGTGTTCATTTGTATTTGGAAGAAAGAGATATAAAAGAACACCTTTATGAGGAGTTACTGTGAGAGAATAGATTCTCATGGTACTTAGTTGTTGATACAATTGAAAATTCTCATGAGTTGAGGAAACTATCTCCCTTGAAATGTATACTATGAAAGTAATTGGATAATGGGAGTGAAGATGGACTGATCATCTGGAAACATGTGGTGTACAAATGGCTATGTAGAGAGCCTGCAGTAATATACAGAATTGTGTTGAAGAAAATAAAGATTTGCGATATTTTAAGATAGAGGATCTTGCTGTTTTTCCCAGGCTGATCTTGAGTTCTTGGCCTCAGTGATGCTCCCACCTCGGCCTAACAAAATGCTGGATTACAACCATAAGCCACCATGCCCAGCTTGAGATCTACAGCCTTGTGCAGCAATTATTTACTCAGTTATCAATCACCGATTGAGAGTATTGTTGAGGCAGCAGAAAATCTGATTTTCTATGGTATACAACAATGAAAAGTAACCCGAATATATCTTTGTTGTATTTTTATTTTTATTTTTATTTTTATTTTTTTTTTAAGTTTATTTATTATTATTAAACTTCAAGTTGTAGGGTACATGTGCACAATGTGCAGGTTTGCTACATATGTATACTTGTGCCATGTTGGTGTGCTGCACCCATCAACCCGTCATTTACATAAGGTATAACTCCCAATGCAATCCTCCCCTCCCTCCCCATGATAGGCCCCGGTGTGTGATGTTCCTTCCGAGTCCAAGTGATCTCATTGTTCAGTTCCCACCTATGAGTGAGAACATGCGGTGTTTGGTTTTCTGTTCTTGTGATAGTTTGCTAAGAATGATGGTTTCCAGCTGCATCCATGTCCCTACAAAGGACGCAAACTCATCCTTTTTTATGGCTGCATAGTATTCCATGGTGTATATGTGCCACATTTGCTTAATCCAATCTGTCACTGATGGACATTTGGGTTGATTCAAGTCTTTGCTATTGTGAATAGTGCTGCAATAAACATACGTGTGCATGTGTCTTTATAGCAGCATAATTTATAATCCTTTGGGTATATACCTAGTAATGGGGTGGCTGGGTCATATGGTACATCTAGTTCTAGATCCTTGAGGAATCGCCATACTGTTTTCCATAATGGTTGAACTAGTTTACAATCCCACCAACAGTGTAAAAGTGTTCCTATTTCTCCACATCCTCTCCAGCACCTGTTGTTTCCTGACTTTTGAATGATCGCCATTCTAACTGGTGTGAGATGGTATCTCATTGTGGTTTTGATTTGCATTTCTCTGATGGCCAGTGATGATGAGCATTTTTTCATGTGTCTGTTGGCTGTATGAATGTCTTCTTTTGAGAAATGTCTGTTCATATTTTTATTTTTTAAACTTCTCCCTGTTCTGTGTTCTTAAATTGTCTTAAAAGTAAATTCTAGTCAACTGTAAAACCCCACCATAATGTTTGTTTCCTAGTTGAAGAGTCACCTGTGCTTTTGTTTTCATCAAAATGAATCCCTTTTCTTGAGTGTTGCTTTAGCACTTTCTTCCGGTTGCAGTGAGATGGACTATTAGGCTCATGTTAGATGACCTATGAAGGACATTAAGCCTGCATTGTGCAAATTATTCTCAGGTACCAGAACTATAAAGAGTGCTCTAGAAAAAACTCACAGATTTTTTAAATTTTAAGCACAAATTAATGATACTGAAAAATGGAAACCATGGTCTTTTAGAAAACATAATACCTTTTAGTGAATTTGATTTCAAAAATGATAGTTGTGTCTTGAAATAGAAAAATATGTTGAATAACTTTTACAACATTAATAATTTCTTTCTGATAAAATTATTTCTATATAGCATGCATTTTACTCCACGGTCTGCAAGCCCAAGAAAATATTACGAATTTTAGGAAATGAGTTTAAATTATCCTTCCTTAACTTAGCCTTAAATACTTCTCATTGAAACATATTTGCAAAAATAGATTTTGATTAATAGAGCCTTGTTACCAATTAATATCTTTCCTCAGTAATAATGCAAAAATCAAACTATTGAATTTGTCATTGCAAAAGTGATTCTACTTGCTTTGTTGAAGATACTTAAATATAAAATTAATGGTAGCAATATAGTTAATTTTAGCATTAAATTGAATAGCAATTAATACCCTTCACTATTGCAGCAGAATCAAATGTATAAAAAGATGGATTACCAACATAGATTTGCCACCGTTGTCTCCAAGTCTAGCAATTGAACTCAATGGAGTAATTCTTTTGTAATCAACCACTCCAAACACATACTACATTTTTGAAATTTCAGCTTAGCTCTGCATTTAAAACAGGCAATCTAAACATGTTCTCTGTGGATAAGAATAAGCCCTGAAGAGCTACTTTTTAAACTTTATATTTTTCACAGAAACTAGACTTCAAAGATATTCTGAAAATACCATAAAGTTTCAAAATACAGTGCCCGCAAACTTTGCACATGGCTCCCATTGACATCAATCAGAATTCTCTGTGCATGGACTGAGGGCAAAGCATAACCTTTTATATGGTCGACAATATGTTTGAAATGACTACAAAAATGTCTGAAACTTCAAACACTGTGTTGAATTTACACTTTCAAAGGACACATAGTTTTAGGAATCCAACAAATGCTAAATATGCTGGGTTTTACTAGTTTAATTTCAAATTTCAAAACTTCAGTGGAATTTTCCTTGCAATTTGGAGGTCAAAATTAACTGAAAACATCAAAAATGTTAAAGTCACTTATAGTGGCTTTTAAATATCTTCTTATTCACTTATTTCTTCTTATGAAAATTATTTATTTATTAATTAATTGATAATAGTAAAAGCAATTTGACATGTTGTAATTTGAGAAAAGCAAACCCATCAGGTAAACTTCAATGGTAATTACAAACTGTAGTGCAAAAACAAACAAGAAATCAAATATACAATATATTTGGATATATTTATAAAATAAATATAACATTTTAAGTAACATTAACTATCACATTTGTGATTAAGCTTCATGAAGTTTTAATGTTTTTGGGTATCTGTTGTACAGAGATTTATGTTTATTAATCACATGCAGTAAGTAACTTCACAGATTGAGTTTTGTCTTCCAGAAAGAGATTTCTAGTGCTGTACACTTCCCTGGAGTTAAGTGGAATTCTTTTTCTGTATCTAAGTAAATTCATTTAAGATACATGTCCAAGAATGAGTTTTTAAACACCTTGCTGATTGTTTCTCACTGTTCTTGGAATGCAACTTTCAATAATTTACATGGGCCCAATAAAATTTCTAATTCCTAAGAACTACTACTAAAATGCAAGTATTACTTAAAGACACGTAATATGAAGCTGTTGCCAGCAGAGTAATATTTGGTAGGTGAATAAAAATATCTGAAACTTATGTTTCTTAAAATGGGAAATAAAGGGACAGAAAAGCTAGAGAAAAGTAGAAAAAAAAAATGAAGACGTGAAAATAACAGAGTTCCAAAATGAATTTTAACTGGTTTGCTATTTCTTTCCCTAACTTTATTCATCATACTAAAGTTTCACTATACACTATTAACATGGGCTTTCTTGTTCTTCATGGTTTTCTAACTGAGAAAACAAATTGCATAATATATTGAATTTTCAGGTCAGGCTGGATTTCATGAACAACTGAACATGTCACCACAACACAGGATTCAGGAAACAAGCTAAATAGTAAAATCTGGAGGAAAATTATACTTAATAGAAAGGCTTATTAGAAATGCTTGGGTTTCTAAAGAAAGGAAGTATTTAAATGAAGAATTTAGATAAATAAACTGTCTTTATTTAAATACTTTCTTAAAGAAGTATTTAAATAAAGAGTTAATCCAGGAGTTTGGGAATAAAATGACCCAAAAAACATCATCGTGGGGGCCACAGGAAACTGTTTAACATTAAATATGGTACAATCATCATAATCTGGAAAGATTCCTGGTCCCAGGCAGAGAGAAAAGCAGCTTCCTGGAATACCTGTTATGCAAGGTTGGCCTTGTTAGAATCTGAAATTGGGGAGGTAAGGGGAGAGAGGCTCAGTAGCTAGGTCAGCTGAAGATGTGGGGGAGGATTGATGAAGCTCAAGTGTGGTGACAGGCGTGAGTCACGATACCTGACCAAGAGTTAAGTTTTATAAGTAATGATGTTTGTTATAAACTGTAAAGCAACAACTAAAATAACGGAAGTAAGGGTTAAAGTAATAGGCCAGCAAGAGAGATAAAATAGAATCTGAAACAAATACTCAAATAAGACCCCCCACCCAAAAAAAAAAAGTAGAGTAGAAAGAGTTAAAAGGAAAGACAGAACATAAGGAATGACTTTAAAATATTGTCAAGATGATAAGATTTCAAACTAACTATACTGATAATCATATTAAATATATGTGCTCTAAACATGACAATTAAATTGCCAGATTGAAAGATCAAATAAGAAAATAATAACTTAATGCTTCCTACAAAAACTCAATTTAAATATAAATACAAAGTAGATTAAAAGCAATAGGAAAGAAAATGTTACCATGATAAAACTAATCAAAAGAATGCTGCATATATTAATATCAGATAAATAGATTTCAGAAAATATCTTAGTACTAATGATAAGGAAAACCCTTCCATATTGATAAAGGAGTCATTTCTTCAAGAAGACATAATTTAAATATGTGCTACCTAATAACAGAATTTCAGAAGTACATAAATTAAAACTGTTTGTGCTTCAAGGAGAAATTTCCAAATCAAAAATTATAATTGGAAATTACAATACAATCTATCTGAAATTGACTAAAAATCTGTACATAAAGAAGCAAGAACTTTTTAAGAAGACTATCAATGAGTTTGAGGAAAGTATTTTAAAGGCTTATGAGAAAAAGTTGGGGGCTGATGGTTATGTTGACTTTCTTGAATATGGTGATGATTTCCCACATGTACACTTTTCAGACAGAGTCTTGCTTAATCACCCAGGCTGGAGTGTAGTGGCACAGTCTTGGTTCACTGCAGCCTCTGTCTCCCAGGTTCCAGTGATTCTTGTGCCTCAGCCTCCCAAGTGGCTGGGATTGCAGGTACACACCACTGAAGCGGGATATTTCCCTAACGCCTTCATGGGACTCGAGAAGGGGTGCCTCGCTTAGCCAGCTTGTTCAGGGGAGGGAGACTAAGAGCGAATGAAGTGGGAACTAGAGTGCACAAACACTGGAACCAACTGGCCGCTTCAGTGCTGGCAGGAGTGAACTCCACTCACTCAGACCCGCTGTGTTCCACCCTTCATGTCGGAGAGCATGCAGGTGAGTGGGTGCAGCAGCCAGGGTGAGCACTTTTAGGTGCTGGCAGGAGCAAACTCCATGCAGGCCCCACAGCAGCATCTGGGGTGATGCCTGTGACCCCTGAAGTCCCAAAGGGAGTGTTACACTGCTTTTAGCTCTGCTGTAAGGGATATTTGGAACCCATAGAGGGCTATGGTGAAAAAGGAAATATCTTCCGTTCAAAACTGGAAAGAAGCTTTTTGAGAAACCGCTCTGTGTTCTGTTAATTCATCTCACAGAGTTACATCTTTTCTTTCAAGAAGCCTTTCGCTTATTCTGTTCTTGTGGAATTGGCAAAGGAGATTTGGAAGCCCATAGAGGCTATGGTGAAAAAATATCTTCCGTTCAAAACTGGAAAGAAGCTTATTGAGAGACTGCTCTGTGTTCTGGTAATTCATCTCACAGAGTTACATCTTTCCTTCAAGAAGCCTTTCGCTAAGGCTGTTCTTGTGGAATTGGCAAAGGATATTTGGAAGCCCATAGGGGCTATGGTGAAAAAGGAAATATCTTCCGTTCAAAACTTGGAAAGAAGCTTTCTGAGAAACTGCTCTGTGTTCTGTTAATTCATCTCACAGAGTTACATCTTTCCTTCAAGAAGCCTTTCGCTAAGGCTGTTCTTGTGGAATTGGCAAAGTGATATTTGGGAGCCCACAGAGGGCTATGTTGAAAAAATAACTTCCGTTCAAAACTGGAAATATGCTTTCTGAGAAACTGCTCTGTGTTCTGTTAATTCATCTCACAGAGTTACATCTTTCCCTTCAAGAAGCCTTTCTCTAAGACTGTTCTTTTCTAATGGGCAAAGTGAT
>JAKFHT010003351.1:0-10040 GCA_023783455.1 Erythrocebus patas
AAGTGGGGAGATCTGGTGAGCATCTGTTAGTGGATTCTCAAGCAAATAAGTGGAAAGCAGAGGAAGCTTGCTCCAAGAGTGAGGTGCATGAAACCAGGTGAGGGGCCAGAAAGAAGTAATGCACACAGTGATCTGAATGAAGACTCTTATAGTCTAGGTATAATGTGGTATTTCTTGGTGGAAAGCAAATAAGTGTTCTCATCTAAGTAAATGATATGAGCAGTAGCAGACAATCCCCAAACTGCCTGTAAACAAACATTTGGAAGTTCAGCTTTCTGAGAGTTTATAAAGCTAATAATATCCAAACCTATTTGAAGTTTTAAATCAAAGTATAAAAACCTGCTGAGGTTCTTACACTCATTTTCTCTGCTATCATCCTCTCACCTTCTCCCGATTCCTAATTCTTCCGATTTAAGAATCTTATAGAAACTAAAGGCATCAATTGGTCTAGCTAAACCTGTAGATTGATAATATTATCCTTTAGTTCTGTTTTGTGCCATGGAGAGTGGATTGGTGGTCATGAATATAAAATAACACCAGCTTTATTGGTTGTCTGCTTTTTTCTCCCCTCAGGTGCTCTGTGAAGCATTTTCAAATACAATACTCAAAGTAACTTGTGTTTCAAGATTTTTTGGGAAATGAAGCATTATAGTCTAATTCATTAATGTCATTCTTTCCTTTCATTTGGTATTAAAGGCTTCAGCGATTAGCCAAAGATCTTCTAAAACAACTACAAGTACAAGACAGTGGCTCATGGGCGAACAATAAAGTGTCTGCTTTGGATCGGACCCTAGGAGAGATCACTAGAATACTGGAAAAAGAGGTGTAACTAATCTCTGGTTTTTTAACCTTAATCTTTGTGATCCTTTCTCACTATGACAGTACATGGAGCTATAAGGCAGACTCAGTATATGCCTTTCTTCTGTTTTTTAAAGCTAGTTAATAATAGATGTATTTTTTTTTTACTTTTGTTCTTTTCAGTTGTTTAAATGAAGTTATTTTCAGGTTTTTAAATTGATGTCCTCTTTAGATCATGGTTTCCTCAGTCGTATTTTCCCCACACAAACAAACTGAAATTATTTTGTCAGGAATCACCATAATAAAGCTGTATGACTCTATAGCAGAAAATAGAAAACTTTGAATTATAAAGCCTAATAAATCACAACCAAATTTCTACAAACACCAGTATCCCTGATTCCAACAGATTTGGCAGTTTTCTAATGACTTAGAATCATTAAATATCTCAATTATAGTTTAAATATCCTCAGTGATTTTTAAAGTATTATTCACTATAGGAAAATGTTAAATGTACAAAGAAGAAATAAAACGTCCTGTAATATCAACTGATAACATTTTATGGTATCTTCTTCTAAATATTTTACTGGACTTTTTTACATTGTTTTATCAAAATAGTTTATCATGTCTTTAAAAACCTTTAGTGGAATGAACATATCACATTTTACATAAAGTATAATATTTAGGTGGTTTCTAATTTTCTATTTAAAGTAATGGCTATTTTCATTTATTAGCTGTAGTTTTTGTTTTTTTTGTTTTATTTTCTAGGTTTAAAGGTTATTATGTTATATTTGATATATACAAAAGAAATTATAATAAAAATAATATAAATACAGTGAACAGCTGTGAACTCACCACCCAATTTAGGAGTAAGATTGTTACCACTACATTTGTGATTCTCAATATGATCCTTTCTCACCCCATTCCTGATTCCTTTAAAGAGAATACTGTACAGAATTAAAGGTGTATTATTGTTTTTTAGAAATAGCTTTATTGCTTTATCACGTAAATGTATTGTCAAATAACGTTAGTTTTGACCTTCATAAAATATTGTACGATAGACTTCTGCAATTATTTTTCAGTCAAAATTATGGTTCTAAGTTTTTAGCCTTATAGCTGTTTTTCGTTGCTTTTCTCTGCTATAGAGTAAGTCCTTCGTTGTATTAATACTACAGTTTTTAAATCTGTTCTGACAATGGACATTTCAGAGAGAGAGTTGTGTGTATGTATGTGAGAGAGAGAGTGCACACAAGCATGGGCAAACAGTGCTGCTCAAACATTCTTGTATCAGAGTAAATAAACAAGAATTTCTTTAAAGTTGGGGTCTCAGTCTTTCGTCTGCATCAGAATTGCCGAGAGAACTTGTTAAAACACAGATTGCTGCCCCCTGCCCCAGATTTCTGATTAAGTAGGTTTAGGGTGGGTCTGGAGAATTTGTATTCCTAACAAGTTCCTAAGTCATATTGATGCTGCTAGTCCAAGGACCATATTTTGAGAATCACTGCTTGTCTAGGGCATATGCCTCAATGGTGGAATTGTGGGGTTCTCAGGCATATGAATGTCCAACTTTATAAGGTAGTGCTCAACTACATTTTGGCATCAGATAGTACAGTCATCTGAAGAAACCGAAAGCAGCCTATTCACTGAATAGGACAGAGCTGTAAAGTCAGTTCTTGTGTGTAACACATCCCTTTCAGGATACCGGAGGTTCAGAAACTGGTAGTTGTCACACATTTGCTAGAATGCAGTATTTAAAGATTTAATGTGCTTTGGGAAAAATCTCTGATCTTTTTAAAATTATTATATACTGATTATTTTTGTAAAGGATAGAGTACTTTGAATTAAAAGGCAATTGCTTGAAGACACTGCTACGTATCTTATCTCATGAATATTGTTTTAGGTTAAAGTAATAGAACTTTTGAGGAAAAGGCAAAATGATCTATATAAGAAAGGTATTCAGTATCAAAATTCACCTAAAGTTATTTCATTCACAAAGGGGCAATTTACTGAAATACCTCTGGTTTCTTATAATTTGGGGGAGAAAAATGTTGTCTGGCTCCCAGTCTAAATGGTCTGTGTCAGGAACCTTGCTGTAAAGCTGTCCTCAGAGTATACACTGCAGGACCACCTAAGAGTTTAGACTTACCTACAATAAGATCCTTTGCTACTTTTAAACTGAAATCCTTTTTACCTAGCCAAGACACACTCACTTTATGAAGACTTCTATAGAGTAATACTGACATTTCAGTGTAATTCAGCTGATGATATTTATGATTTCAGTCTAGGAATTGTAAATAGCCATTCCTTTTTGTTTGGAAAACTGCCTGGAGTAACAAACTCATTAGAGCCAAAGCCAGGTACCCAGTGAAGGATATTTGAAGACAGTCTAGAAGAAACAAGGTAAGACAGTAGAACTTGGGCAAGTGTAAGCACTAATGGAGGTATGGTGAGAGATGAATCTTGAGGTCTTTATTTGCTTAATTTAGACCTCAAAACATGGATGCTTTCTACTATCGCTTGACACAGTGTTTCTTTAGATAATTTTTCTAAAGTTCTGAGAACTACTTTAGACCTAATGGATTAAACTTGTGATGTATAGAAATGCTCTTGTCATGGAAGGGGTCAGGAAACTGAGGAGACCTGGGTTTTGTAGTACTTACTATGCATTTCAGGTTCCTTCTGTTTTTTGGGGTTTTCTGATTTCATTCAGAAATTAAAAGTGTGTAAGTTTTATTTATGTGTTATGCTTTTAAAAATATCTTAAGCCGCTTCTGTTTACTAACGTACTTTGGTCTAGGGTACTGGTACCAACTCTCCCGACAAAAATATCTGAAAATGCTGGGTGGGGAAGAAAGCAGTTTTCTTAAAAGCATCAAATAGCTAAGAAGAAATTAAAGAATTCCCAGTCCAAGGAAAAAACAAGAATTTAGAAAGTTGTGCTTATAACTTAATTGCCCCAAAAAACATGTGCCAGATTGGCAAATGTGGGTTGTGGTTTACAGGCGTCATCGTGTAAGGTGATGAAAGTAAAAGTATAAGGGCTGCCTAAGTATGAGGTCTAATAGGAGATTTTTCCGATTTTCCTTTCATGAAGATAAGACCACATCAGCCTACTCCATCACATAATGATGAACCTTTGCATCCCACTCTCAGGACTATGAAGAAAGCACTTTGACACAATGCAGAATTTATACCCATAGTCCAACCCCTGGCATAGATTTGCTGCTCAAATTCACATCACCTATATTATTTCAGATGGTGAATTGAGTTTAAAGTTGTCCTAGATTGACTTGTGGTGTCTTTAGGAATCAATTAGAAGAGAATACAAATCCTCATTGGAAGAAGACACCTTCATTCTAGGCCTCAGATACTTTCTGTTAAACAATTTTAGAAGGACAAGTAGCCATAGTGAAAAGATAAGCCCAAAAGTAAGTAAGTCGTGATGAGTAAGCAGAAACTAGAACTGCAAGGCTCTGTTATTACTAGTCACAGATTACAAAACTATGCTTGCTATCTTCTGAGGAAGTAAAAGGCAAGCTTGAAAATTTCTATAGGAATGGACTTAGCAGTAGTGACAGTAGGTAATTCAGAACTGTCCTTCCACTGATGACAATAAAACTAGATAAAATATGAAATAAAACTGAACTGCAAACAGGGTAATGAATAATTACTGGACCAAGATCCAGAAATTTGACATTTTTGGACTAGGTACCATTGATGATCCAAAAGAAGTGGACATGAGTTTGATTAGTTCCTTTGAGACTGTTTGCAGGACTGATGAGAAAAAAATATTGGCATCTAGGACAATCAATGGTAGGGACTATGGCAAAAAAAACTCATGTTTTGGTTTGGGATCTTAAAGGACTGTACAAGGAAAAAGGGTGGACAGGAAGTACAGTCATTACACAGACAACTCAGTTTCAAATCATGTAGGTGGCTGGGAAAATCCAAATCACTGAAAAAATTAAAATGATTCTAAATTGCTAATACCCCAGGTGGCTAACAGAAGCAATTGGAAAATTTATTTTGGAGAAAGATAATAGCAACCTAAGTCTCAAATTATCTCAACAAAATAAATTTCAAATGTAGTGTTTGGCAGAGTAAGGTAATTAAGCATACAAAGGGACAAGACAACATGCATAAAACCAATAGAAACAGACCTGCAGAGGCTGCAGAACTATGCTTATCATGATCAAAGATATAAATATTAATTGTTTTAACAGATATATAGCACATTTGAGAAAAAATTGGAATTTGAGAACTGAACATTTTAGTAATAAAAGTTACAAAATTATAGATGAGGTAACAGTAGAATAAGCCAAGCACTGGAAGATAGATCATAAGAAAGAATCCAGACTGAGCATGGAGAGAAAAGATACGGAAAATAAAAGAAGAGTATAAGAAGGATGTAATATATGGTGAAAATGTCTAATTTCTGTATAATTAGAGCTCCAAAAGGAAAAGAGAGAAGAAAATAGGGCAGAAACAGTATTTGAAGTGATCATCATTTAGAACTTTCCAAAACTTACAAATCAATTTACAGATTCAAGAAGCCCAATTATGCCCAAGCAGGGTAAATAAAAAGAAATCCATATTCACAAATGTCACAGTGAAACTAAAGAAAGTAAAATTGTAAACCAATCTCATTCATAAATGTGGAGTCAGAATTTCTAAACAAAATTTTAGCAAACTGAATCATGCAATATCTAATAAGGATAATATATCACAACAAAGTTGGATTTATTCAAGATACTTGAGTTTGCTTTAACATTGGAAAATTATGATATATTAACAGAAGAAAAGAAAAAATATCATCTCAAAAGACGCAGCAAAAGGGTTTGGTAAGTTCAGCATCAATTAATGGTAAAGATTCATAGTAAACCAGGAATTGAATGGAATTTCCTTAATCTGACTAATTGAATCTACCAAAAAAAATATAGCAAAATAATATTTACTGGTGAAATGTTGAAAAATTTCCCTTTGAAATTGTGTACAAAAGAGAATATTTGCTGTCAACACTTCTGCTTAAAATGGGGTTCTAACTAGTGGAAAAATAAACAAAAGTTGTAAGATTTGAGAGAAAAGTGAAATAGTCATTGTTAGCAAATGATATGTTATACATAAAAATTTAAAATAATTTACAGATAAATATTAGCACAAATAAGTTAGATTAACAAGGATACTAGACAATGGGCAGTATATAAAAATCAATTATATTTGTATATTACCAAACTATTAAATATCTAGGAGTAAATCTATAATGTTTAAGGATTGAAAACTCACTATGGTATATTTTTCTTTTCTGCCCAAGCTTATTTGTAGATTCAGTGAAATCTCATTTAAAAGTCCAACACTTTGTTCTTTGGAAATTCTAAAACACTATTTAGAATTTCTAAAGAACAATATTTAGCGCAGATTGTAAAATACGGAATTTCAAAGATCCAATGAAACAGTGTGCAAAACCCTGTTGAAAAAGAACAATATGACCAGCACTTTGGGAGGCTGAGACGGCGGATCACTTGACAGGAGTTCAAGACCAGCCTGGCCAACGTGACAAAACCCGCTTCTACTAAAAATAGAAAAATTAACCAGGTGTGGTGGACACCTGTAATCCCAGCTACTTGGGAGACTAAGACAGGAGAATCGCTCAAGCCCAGGAGTCAGAAGTTGCAGTGAGCCAAGATCATGCCACTGCACTCCAGTCTGGGCAACAGAGCGAGACTTGTGGCACGGGGAGAGGGAATGATGTGGAAGATTTGCTCTACCAAGTATAAACACTTTTTATAAAGCCACAGTAATTAGGATAGTGTACTATTGGCGATAAGATGGAGAAAAAGAAGAATGGAACATAATTGAATTCATAAACAGTACCATTTGTATATATATCCATGAAATGTGAGGTACTTGTCTATGCACATATGGAAAAAGGAAGCACCACAGAACACTGTGGGAAAGTATGCTCTATTTAGTGAATAAAGGCTATAATGATTGAATATCCTTGTTTTTTAAAAAAAGTTACCTGTATCTCACATCATAAACAAAAAATTAATTCCAGATGGATCTAAATATAAAAAGAAAAAACTAATTTTTAGAAGATAATATAGATTAATCTCTTCTTTACCTTGGAGTTTTACCTGGACAAGAAAATGACACAAAAGAAATTAACAGTAAAGGGAAACTTGATAAATTGGGCTGCATTGAAAATAAGAACTTTTGTTCATCAAAAGACACCAGGAAGAGAGTAACAAGACAAGCAATAGAAGGGAAGAATATTTTTTATATATATAATCAACAAAAGAGTGGCATCTAGAGTATGTAAGGAATTCCTACAAATTAATGAGATGCAAAAACAAACTAAACCAGTAGGATAATGGTCAAGAGAATAGGCATTCTGAAAGAAATCCAAATAGCTAAAAAATAGATGTGTAGATAGTCAACCTCTTTAATAATCAGGATAATTCAAATTAAAAATTCAATGTGATAATGTGATTCACTTATCAGAATGACAAAAATTAGATTGAAAATACCAAGTATTGGCAAAGAACTAGAGCAATGGGAACATACAGACAATGTTCATGATAACATAAGCTGAGCCTACCATGTAGCAAACAGTCTACTGTTGTCTACTAAATTTGTAGACATGTATCATATTTCACTTTTAGGCATACACTCCATGGAAAGCAATGCATATATCCACCAGGCAAGATATACACAAATGTTCAATGGCAGCATTGTTTATAATCACCACATATGGAAAATAGTGCAAGAATCCATCAATAGCTGGAGATACAAATTATGGTATGTTCATATAATGGATTATTATTCAACAATAAAAATGAATGAACTACATCTATGGATAACAGTATGTATCTCACAAACTCTCTTTAGTGAAACAAGTCACCAAAAAATATATATACTGTTACAATTCCAGTCATATAAAGTTCAAGAAAAGACAAAAGGACCTGTATTGTTTTGGAATAACACATAAGTGGTAAAACTGTAAAGAAAATAGAAAAAGAAATTTCCTAAAAATCAGGATCATGATTGTTCAGAGAGAAGGTTGAGATGTGTGGTCAGAAAGAGTCATAGGTGGCTTCCTCTGTGCTTCTAGTTTTCTTTTTCTTGACTGGATACTGGTTACACATTGTTCAAATTAAATTATTCTTAAAATTATTCTGTAAAATTAAAATACAGGTTTGCTATTTTTTCTGACTTTTCTGTATGTTTATGTTTAACAATAAAATTAATTTTCAGAATTTAAGGTAAAATAAATTGCTCCAAATAAAAGACCCTTTTATTGAAGAAATATTCAGTTATTTCAAAAAAGAGTTTAAAAAAATACTCCTACATATGCAAAAGCATTTTCCTTATTCTTACCATTGTGTTAAATTTGGTCCAAGTCAATGTGATCTGTATTTGCATTGACTTTTCTCATTACTTTGTGATGATAAACATTACATTTAAGTTTGGATAGTAACAGCATCCCAGAAGCTTTTCTGTGGTTTATCAGTAACATGAGACATGTGTATGCTGTTACTATAAGTAAACAGTTTAAGCAGATGGATTGGACATGGAGTTTGTCCAATTGCCTTTCCTGACTTTATAGAATCCTGCCAAATTTAAATAGAGATTCAGCTGTGATTCTTTTGAATCTGAATAAGCAAACAACATAGCTGGCAGCATTGATGATTTGAAGTGAATTACGATATGTGAAATCACAATTTACATTGTAATACCTATAGCAAACCATGCCATGCTTTGGTATTTTCAAAACTTATCTTGTAAAATTCCATTCACAGATACCTGTATAAGGTAGAAAGGTAGAAACTCTTCCTACCATTTTCCTCTTTTTGCCAACTGTTGTGACTGTGTAACACATAGTTACATAGTCTAGGCTCAGAGAGATAAATCAGTAAGCCTTAAGAGCTTTATCAACCTCATTATATTCAGAAAACTGTGTTCAGGTCCTGCTAGACACTGCCCATCTTCCAAACCCCATGGTTCTGTCTTGTATTTTCAGCTGGAATTCTTCAGCTGAAGAAATGGGAAGCATTCAATACTAGGAATCTCTTCTTTTGATCCCTTCACTATGTTCTCAGCTTACATGGTTGTTTCCTCATTGCAACTGATACATAACTGAATATAGCTGGCGTGACACCCATGTTTTGTCAGAAGGTGACAAGTATATAGCCCAAAGTAAAATGAAGACGTTTTTCAGATGTTTTTCAGCTAGCCTCCCTTGGAAGACTACTATAAAGAAAAATTGAATTGTTATTTCACGAATATGACAGATTTAACTTATAAATGGTTTGTATTTTTAAAAAAGAAACAACAAAAAGCAGGTGTTGAGAGAAGGATAACTTACTAGAAAGGGGGAAAAGGAAATTTCTAGGATGATTAAAAAGTGTTCTGTATTTTGTTTTAGGTGGTGGTTAGATAGTTGTGTGCAGTAGTCAAACTTCATCAAACTGAGTGTGTAAGCATTCCTTTTCTCCACAACCTCACCAGCATCTGTTATTTTTAACATTTTAATCATAGCCATTCTGACTGTGTGAGATGATATCTTATTGTGGTTTTGATTTGCATTTCTCTAATGATCAGTGATGTGGAACTTTTTAAAATGATCGTTGGCTACCTGTATGTCTTCTTTAGAGAAGTGTCTGTTCATGGCCTTTGCCCACTTTTTAATGGGGTTATTGGTATGGGTTCCAAATATCCCTTTCCAGTTCCACAAGAACAGCCTTAGCGAAAGGCTTCTTGAAGGGAAAGATGTAACTCTGTGAGATGAATTAACAGAACACAGAGCAGTTTCTCAGAAAGCTTCTTTCCAGTTTTGAACGGAAGATATTTCCTTTTTCACCATAGCCCTCTATGGGCTTCCAAATATCCCTTTGCCAATTCCACAAGAACAGCCTTAGCGAAAGGCTTCTTGAAGGGAAAGATGTAACTCTGTGAGATGAATTAACAGAACACAGAGCAGTTACTCAGAAAGCTTCTTTCCAGTTTTGAACGAAGATATTTCCTTTTCACACATAGCCTCTATGGGCTTCAAATATCCTTTGCCAATTCCACAAGAACAGCCTTAGCGAAAGGCTTCTTGAAGGGAAAGATGTAACTCTGTGAGATGAATTAACAGAACACAGAGCAGTTTCTCAGAAAGCTTCTTTCCAGTTTAAAACGGAACATATTTCCTTTTTCACCATAGCCCTCTATGGGATTCCAAATATCCCTTTGCCAATTCCACA
>JAKFHT010003352.1:0-10038 GCA_023783455.1 Erythrocebus patas
GGTATTACCTAGGTTTTCTTCTAGGGTTTTTATGGTATTAGGTCTAACATTTAAGTCTCTAATCCATCTTGAATTAATTTTTGTATAAGGAGTAAGGAAAGGATCCAGTTTCAGCTTTCTACTTATGGCTAGCCAATTTTCCCACACCATTTATTAAATAGAGAATCCTTTCCCCATTTCTTGTTTTTCTGAGGTTTGTTAAAGATCAGATGGCTGTAGATGTGTGGTATTATTTCTGAGGACTCTGTTCTGTTCCATTGGTCTACATCTCTGTTTTGATACCAGTACCATGTTGTTTTGGTTACTGCAGCCTTGTAGTATAGTTTGAAGTCAGGTAGCGTGATGCCTCCAGCTTTGTTCTTTTGACTTAGGATTGTCTTGGCAATGCGGGCTCTTTTTTGGTTCCATATGAACTTTAAAGCAGTTTTTTTCTAATTCTGTGAAGAAACTCATTCAAATGAAGGGAAGAGAAAACTAATACTACATGAATCCTGGAAAAATAGTTCTACAGCTACATGTGATATAGACAACACTCCTGGTTCTCTTATCTCATTGTTGAAACATAGGCATATACTATTCACAATAGCAAAGACATGGAATCAACCCAAATGCCCATCAATGATAGACTGGATAAAGAAAATGTGGTACATACACACCATGGAATACTATACAACCATAAAAAGAATGAGATCATGTCCTTTGTGGGACAGGGATGGACCTGAAAGCCATTATCCTTAGCAAACTGGCAGGAACAGAAACCAAATACTGCATGTTGTCACTTATAAATGGAGCTGCACAATGTGAACACATGGACACAAGGAGGGGAACAACACACACTGGAGCCTGTTGGTGGGCAGGGGAGGGAGAGCATCAGGATAAATATAGCTAATGCATTCAGGCTTAGTACCTAGGTGATGGTGATAGGCAAACCACCATGCCACATGTTTACCTATGTAACAAACCTGCACATCCTGCACGTGTATCCTGGAACTTTAAATTTTAAAAAGAAAAATATGCATATAATAAGGTACACATTCATTTACAGATCACTGTATAGTAACTTTAACTTCCTTACCTGCATTTTGTCTGTCCTGCTGGGTAATTTCACTAACCTTGCCAATCAACAGCTAGAAAGAACTTCAGACAAAAAAAAACTAAGAAGACTCATAGTAAACCTTCTAATACGCCAAGCAATAAACAGTAGTTATCAGAAGACATAATCCAAGTTGGAGATACCATTTTCTCCAGAACATATCCATACTACCAATTTTAGCTAAACACTTCCTAGAGCCATTCAGGGTCACAGATTTAACCAACCATCTAATATTCAGCCTAGAGTTGTTTATGTTCAGTCAGATTTACCCTGCTTCTCTTTTTCTGCTGATCCCTACTTCTCTCATTAAGTTCTCACCCCATTCTCCAATCCCAGAAGCTAACAAATTCTCAACAGCTCTATGGCCAGCTCTGAAATTGATGATAATGGGAATCAGCTTTCTAAAACCAGAAAGTGATAAAATACATGTGCAACTTTTATTGGCTTAAACTCTGGCTTCAGCTACCCAAATCTATGCCTTTAAGTTAAAACTTAAGGATGACATATTTTAGGTAGCAGAAGAAGGAGGTGTGGTCAGTGTAGCCAAAGGCTTTTGTTGTTTGTTTTTACTGTATCTTTTTTCTTTTCCTTTTTTTGGGAGACAGAGTTGCACTCTGTCGCCCAGGCTGGAGTGCAGTGGCGCGACCTTGGCTCACTGCAACCACTGCCTCCTGGGTTCATGAGATTCTTCTGCCTCAGCCTCCCGAGTAGCTAGGACTATAGGTGCCACCACTATGCCCGGCTAATTTTTGTATTTTTAGTAGAGATGGGGTTTCATCATATTGGTTAGCCAGGCTGCTCTCGAACTCCTGACCTCGTGATCTGCCCACCTTAGCCTCCCAAAGTGCTGGGATTACAGGCATGAACCACCGTGTCTGGCCTGTTTTACTATATCTTAATATACATACAATCCCTGAAAATGATATATATTTTAATTGATAGAATTTTTAGATGTGTAAAATTATTTAAAGAAAATGTTGGAAGCAAGATAAAATAACCAAAGTTTTAACAATTTTGTTAAAATATTAAATTTTTATCATTTTTACATCAATCACTTTAAGAAAATACAAGACTACTCTTTTAAATAGAAGAAAGTCCCTGCTTGAGGACTTCAACTTTAATCTAGGGTTTTCAAACACTGATATGGTTGCATGGCCTTTTAAAAGCCTTTGGGCACAAAACTGATAAATGTGGTTTTACTTATTGGCATGCCTGTGCAACAAAGCATTTGAGAGGCATGACTGACAGGCCAGAAGTGTGTATGAGGGAAAACCTATGCTTATGTCTGCTTCAGTGACTTTTTTAGCCACACCCTACTTGTAAATTGTAAACTGTCATTCAGAGTAGCATAGTGATGTTTCAAACAAGTCAGGTTATAATACCTCTACTTTTTTTGTCTAATGCCCAGAGGTGAATTCAGAAAATGTTCCTATGTTTTGGCTCATAAAAGCATCCATCTGGAAAATACTAAATAACCCTAATAGTAAAGAGCAATGCAAAGATTTATGACACTATGCATACATGTAAATAGTATATGTAACCATCACAATTAGCTAACGCGGCCTTCATTATAGTTCAGAACGTATTTCAGATTGAGGACAAAGAAAATCATTCTATTGTTTTGTGTCAGGTTTTAAGCCATATTTTAAAACATACTATTAACCATATATACTGCATTAAAATTGCAATTAATAACAAAAACTTTATTGGAGATTTTTGCTATCTAAAAAGAACTATAGAACAATCTGTTTCTTGGCCGGGTGTGGTGGCTCACGCCTGTAATCCCAGCACTTTGGAAGGCTGAGGCGGGTGGATCATGAGGTCAAGAGATCAAGACCATCCTTCACCAACATGGTGAAACCCCGTCTCTACTAAAAAAAATACAAAAATTAGCTGGGTGTAGTGGTGCATGCCTGTAGTCCCAGCTACTTGGGAGGCTGAGGCAGGAGAATCACTTGAACCCAGGAAGCAGAGGTTGCAGTGAGCCAAGATAGGGTCACTGCACTCCAGCCAGGATGACAGAGCGAGGCTTCGTCTCAAAAAATAATAAAATAAAATAAAATAAAAATAAATAAAAGAACAATCTGTATTTTAAAGCATGCTGTATTTTATGAGAAACATCCAATTTAACTTTAAGATAGTAAACAGAAACAAATATATGTTCCCATCATACTTTTCTTACAACTGTACAGTTGTAAGAAAAAACTTACAAAAAATTACAATTTGACTTTTATTAACTTGAATTGAAAATTACAATTTGACTTTTATTAATAGTGCTAATATCCCTTCCTGAATATAAGATAACTCTATCCTATTTCTAATAAAAGTAATGTATATTCATTTGTAAAATTCATACAGTATAGGAAAGTATAATATAGTCAATAAAATGCCCCATAATCCCTTCCTTCACTGACCAAAAACTTTATTTAGAACAAATTAATTTTTGTGGTCTAAATTTCAATAAGGGTAGTAATTCAAATGTAGCTTTTAGATAAGTATTAAAGGTTTTAATCCATTTACCATAAATTATCAAATTCAGTTCTCATTAGTACTCAAACTTGGAAGGTAAAGAGCATTCTGTGTAACTGCTCAGTAAATTAGTACTGAATAGTGATACTTCTAATTTTCACTTCTGAAGGATATCTCCACAGAGGCAACCTAAAGGGACATTAGGTAGTCTAATCTTTATCAAAGAGTTCAACTGTGGGATTCTTGGGTTTTCTTTTGAGGTAGACCAAACTGCAAAATGATGTCTGAGGAAGCCCATTTATCTGACAACTGAGAAAAGATAAACACCTGTAAGTTGATGTTTAAAGCCCAAACTAGTTTTGAAGTAACAAGAAAGAGAAAGCTAATAGTTCAAATTTCAGTCGCTTTTCATAAACCCATCAATGTGTGCACTGGTCCATTAATTATGTGGCTCAGCACAAAATGATATGTTAGTCTTCCTTTTACTCTAAGATGACAGCTGAGAGGTAAGGTTTTAGTTCAGGAGAAAGAAAGCTATTTCAAATACTTTATTTGTTGGTCTCAAGAATGTACCTAAATCATGAATGAAAATGAAAAATTTTCCTATTGAGGATCAAACCAATTATTTCTTTGATCACTCTGTTAGAACCTAAACAATATTAAGGGCAAGGATTTAAAACTCATGATTCTAATAGACCCAGCTTTTCCAGATTAATGAAATATTTTAAAGCAGAGGTCGGCAATTTTTTTTCTGTAAAGGGCCAGATAGTAAGTATTTTAGGTTTTGTGGGTCACACAGTTTCTGTCACAACTACTTGACACTGCCCTTGTAGTTCAAAAGCAGTCACAGATGATATGTAAATGAATAATCAAGGCTGAATTCAATAAAACTGAATTTATGGACATAAATATTAATTCTATATAATGTTGACAGGTCTCAGAATATTCTTTTGATGTTTTTCCAACCATAAAAAAGTAAAACCATTCTTAGCTCATAGGTTACAGAACAACAGGCATGAGCCTGGATTTTGCCTGAACATAGTTTGGTGACCCTTGTTCTAAAAGATTGTTCTGGTTCTTGTTTTATAGACTGTACCTATGCTTCAAAGGAAAACATGTAACTGAAGTATTTTTAAAATTTTGTTTAAAGTATTTGATAGGTTCAAGAAACCTACCAATTGCCAGAATAATTATTGGAAGTAATGCCATTTAAAATATTTCCCTCAAGTGAACCCAATTCAGTGTCTATAGACCACATTCATTATAATAGTCCTTAGTAGAAAACATCAGTTTTCAGTAAAAATCTTTGTTCCATTTACTTCATTAAAAATTTCCTATCCTAATATATTTTTTGGAAAAAAAACTAAGTTTGGCCATGTTCTATATTAACTAATTTTTTTCAGTTTATTATTTTTTTTAATTATACTTTAAGTTCTAGGGTACATGTGCACAACGTACAGGTTTGTTACATATGTATACATGTGCCATGTTGATGTGCTGCACCCATTAACTCATCATTTACATTAGGTATATCTCCTAATGCTAGTCCTCTCACCTCCTCCCACCCCATGACAGGTCCCAGTGTGTGATGTTCCCCTTCCTGTATCCAAGTGTTCTCACTGTTCAATTCCCACCTATGAGTGAGAACATGCGGTGTTCGGTTTTCTGTCCTTGCGATAGTTTGCTGAGAATGATGGTTTCCAGCTTTGTCAGTGTCCCTACTGAGGACATGAACTCATCCTTTTTTATGGCTGCATAGTATTCCATGGTGTATATGTGCCACATTTTCTTAATACAGTCTATCACTGATGGACATTTGGGTTGGTTCCAAGTCTTTGCTATTGTGAATAGTGCCACAATACACATAGGTGTGCATGTGTCTTTATAGAAGCATGATTTATAATCCTTTGGGTATATACCCAGTAATGGGATGGCTGGGTCAAATGGTACTTCTAGTTCTAGATCCTTGAGGAATCGCCACACTGTCTTCCACAATGGTTGAACTAGTTTACAGTCCCACCAACAGTGTAAAAGTGTTCCTATTTCTCCACATCCTCTCCAGCACGTGTTGTTTCCTGACTTTTTAATGATCGCCATTCTAACTGGTGTGAGATGGTATCCCATTGTGGTTTTGTATACATTTCTCTGATGGCCAGTGACGATGAGCATTTTTTCATGTGTCTGTTGGCTGCATAAACGTCGTCTTTAGAGAAGTGTCTGTTCATATCCTTTGCCCACTTTCTGATGGGGTTGTTTTTTTCTTGTAAATTTGTTTAAGTTCCTTGTAGATTCTGGATATTAGCCCTTTGTCAGATAAGTAGATTGCAAAAATTTTCTCCCATTCTGTAGGTTGCCTGTTCACTCTGATGGTAGTTTCTCTTGCTGTGCAGAAGCTCTTTAGTTTAATTAGATCCCATTTGTCAATTTTGGCTTTTGTTGCCATTGCTTTTGGTGTTTTAGACATGAAGTCCTTGCCCATGCCTATGTCCTGAATGGTATTGCCTAGGTTTTCTTCTAGGGTTTTTATGGTATTAGGTCTAACATTTAAGTCTCTAATCCATCTTGAATTAATTTTTGCATAAGGTGTAAGGAAGGGATCCAGTTTCAGCTTTCTACATATGGCTAGCCAGTTTTCCCGGCACCATTTATTAAATAGGTAATCCTTTCCCCATTTCTTGTTTTTGTCAGGTTTGTCAAAGATCAGGTGGTTGTAGATGTGTGGTATTATTTCTGGGGGCTCTGTTCTGTTCCATTGGTCTATATCTGTGTTTTGGTACCAGTACCATGCTGTTTTGGTTACGGTAGCCTTGTAGTATAGTTTGAAGTCAGGTAGCATGACGCCTCCAGCTTTGTTCTTTCGGCTTAGCACTGTCTTGGCAATGCGGGGTCTTTTTTGTTTCCATGTGAACTTAAAAGTAGTTTTTTCCAATTCTGTGAAGAAAGTCATTGGTAGCTTGATGGGGATGGCATTGAATCTATAAATTACCTTGGGCAGTATGGCCATTTTCATGATATTGATTCTTCCTATCCATGAGCATGGAATGTTCTTCCATTTGTTTGTGTCCTCTTTTATTTCATTGAGCAGTGGTTTGTAGTTCTCCTTGAAGAGGTCCTTCACATCCCTTGTAAGCTGGATTCCTAGGTATTTTATTCTCTTTGAAGCAATTGTGAATGGGAGTTCACTCATGATTTGGCTCTCTGTTTGTCTGTTATTGGTGTATAAGAATGCTTGTGATTTTTGCACATTGATTTTGTATCCTGAGACTTTGCTGAAGTTGCTTATCAGCTTAAGGAGATTTGGGGCTGAGACGATGGGGTTTTCTAAATATACAATCATGTCGTCTGCAAACAGGGACAATTTGACTTCCTCTTTTCCTAATTGAATACCCTTTCTTTCTTTCCCCTGCCTGATTGCCCTGGCCAGAACTTCCAACACTATGTTGAATAGGAGTGGTGAGAGGGCATCCCTGTCTTGTGCCAGTTTTCAAAGGGAATACTTCCAGTTTTTTGCCCATTCAGTATGGTACTGGTTGTGGGTTTGTCATAAATAGCTCTTATTGAGATACACCCCATTAATACTTAGTTTACTGACAGTTTTTAGCATGAAAGGCTGTTGAATTTTATCAAAGGCCTTTTCTGCATCTATTGAGATAATCATGTGGTTTTTGTCTTTGGTTCTGTTTATATGATGGATTACATTTATTGATTTGCATATGTTGAACCAGCCTTGCATCCCAGGGATGAAGCCCACTTGATCATGGTGGATAAGCTTTTGATGTGCTGCTGGATTCGGTTTGCCAGTATTTTATTGAGGATTTTGCATGAATGTTCATCAGGGATATTGGTCTAAAATTCTTTTTTGTTGTGTCTCTGCCAGGCTTTGGTATCAGGATGATGCTGGCCTCATAAAATGAGTTAGGAGGATTCTC
Organism: Erythrocebus patas; assembly: GCA_023783455.1. NCBI lineage: Eukaryota > Metazoa > Chordata > Mammalia > Primates > Cercopithecidae > Erythrocebus > Erythrocebus patas. Next base: position 7,492 of record JAKFHT010003352.1, read on the forward strand.
TTTTCTATTGATTGGAATAGTTTCAGAAGGAATGGTACCAGCTCCTCTTTGTACCTCTGGTAGAATTCGGCTGTGAATCCATCTGGTCCTGGACTTTTTGGTTGGTAGGCTATTAATTATTGCCTCAATTTCAGAGCCTGTTATTGGTCTATTCAGGATTCAACTTCTTCCTGGTTTAGTCTTGGGAGGTGTATGTGTCCAGGAATTTATCCATTTCTTCTAGATTTTCTAGTTTATTTGTAGAGGTATTTATAGTATTCTCTGATGGTAGTTTGTATCTCTGTGGGATCGGTGGTGATATCCCTTTATCATTTTTATTGTCTATTTGATTCTTCTCTCTTTTCTTCTTTATTAGTCTTGCTAGTGGTCTATCAATTTTGTTGATCTTTTCAAAAACCAGCTCCTGGATTCATTGATTTTTGAAGGGTTTTTTGTCTCTATCTCCTTCAGTTCTGCTCTGATCTTAGTTATTTCTTGCCTTCTGCTAGCTTTTGAATGTGTTTGCTCTTGCTTCTCTAGTTCTTTTAATTGTGATGTTAGGGTGTCAATTTTAGATCTTTCCTGCTTTCTCTTGTGGGCATTTAGTGCTATAAATTTCCCTCTACACACACTGCTTTAAATGTGTCCCAGAGATTCTGGTATGTTTTGTCTTTGTTCTCATTGGTTTCAAAGAACATCTTTATTTCTGCCTTCATTTCATTATGCTCAGTAGTCATTCAGGAGCAGGTTGTTCAGTTTCCATGTAGTTGAGAGGTTTTGAGTGAGTTTCTTAATCCTGAGTTCTAGTTTGATTGCACTGTGGTCTGAGAGACAGTTTGTTATAATTTCTGTTCTTTACATTTGCTGAGGAGTGCTTTACTTCCAAGTATGTGGTCAATTTTGGAATAAGTGCGATGTGGTGCTGAGAAGAATGTATATTCTGTTGATTTGGGGTGGAGAGTTCTGTAGATGTCTATTAGGTCTGCTTGGTGCAGAGCTGAGTTCAATTCCTGGATATCCTTGTTAACTTTCTGTCTCTATCTCCTTCAGTTCTGCTCTGATCTTAGTTATTTCTTGCCTTCTGCTAGCTTTTGAATGTGTTTGCTCTTGCTTCTCTAGTTCTTTTAATTGTGATGTTAGGTGTCAATTTTAGATCTTTCCTGCTTTCTCTTGTGGGCATTTAGTGCTATAAATTTCCCTCTACACACTGCTTTAAATGTGTCCCAGAGATTCTGGTATGTTGTATCTTTGTTCTCATTGGTTTCAAAGAACATCTTTATTTCTGCCTTCATTTTATGTGCAGTAGTCATTCAGGAGCAGGTTGTTCAGTTTCCATGTAGTTGAGGTTTTGATTGAGTTTCTTAATCCTGAGTTCTAGTTTGATTGCACTGTGGTCTGAGAGACAGTTTGTTATAATTTCTGTTCTTTACATTTGCTGAGAGTGCTTTACTTCCAACTATGTGGTCAATTTTGGAATAAGTGTGATGTGGTGCTGAGAAGAATGTATATTCTGTTGATTTGGGGTGGAGAGTTCTGTAGATGTCTATTAGGTCTGCTTGGTGCAGAGCTGAGTTCAATTCCTGGATATCCTTGTTAACTTTCTGTCTCATTGATCTGTCTAATGTTGACAGTGGGGTGTTAAAGTCTCCCATTATTATTGTATGGGAGTCTAAGTCTCTTTGTAGTCTCTAAGGACTTGCTTTATGAATCTGGGTGCTCCTGTATTGGGTGCATATATATTTAGGATAGTTAGCTCTTCTTGTTGAATTGATCCCTTTACCATTATGTAATGGCCTTCTTTGTCTCTTTTGATCTTTGTTGGTTTAAAGTCTGTTTTATCAGAGACTAGGATTGCAACCCTGCTTTTTTTTTGTTTCCATTTGCTTGGTAGATCTTCCTCCATCCCTTTATTTTGAGCCTATGTGTGTCTCTGCATGTGAGATGGGTCTCCTGAATACAGCACACTGATGGGTCTTGACTCTTTATCCAATTTGCCAGTCTGTGTCTTTTAATTGGAGCATTTAGCCATTTACATTTAAGGTTAATATTGTTATGTGAATTTGATCCTGTCATTATGATGTTAGCTGGTTATTTTGCTCGTTAGTTGATGCAGTTTCTTCCTAGCATCGATGGTCTTTACATTTTGGCATGTTTTTGCAGTGGCTGGTACCGGTTGTTCCTTTCCATGTTTAGTGCTTCCTTCAGGAGCTCTTGTAGGCAGGCCTGGTGGTGACAAAATCTCAGCATTTGCTTGTCTGTAAAGGATTTTATTTCTCCTTCACTTATGAAACTTAGTTTGGCTGGATATGAAATTCTGGGTTGAAAATTCTTTTCTTTAAGAATGTTGAATATTGGACTCTCTTCTGGCTTGTAGAGTTTCTGCTGAGAGATCTGCTGTTAGTCTGATGGGCTTCCCTTTGTGGGTAACCGACCTTTCTCTCTGCCCTTAACATTTTTTCCTTCATTTCAACTTTGGTGAATCTGACAATTTTCTAACTTCCTTCATAATAATATTACAATGTATTCTTCCTGAAAATTAATGTGAAACTATCACTCAAGTCATAAATT
>JAKFHT010003353.1:0-10034 GCA_023783455.1 Erythrocebus patas
AAATAAGCCAGTCACAAAGAGGCAAATACTATATAATCTTATTTATATGTGGGATGGAAAACCCTAAACTAATAGGGAGTAGAATGGTGGTTACCAGAGGATGCAGGCACGGATTAGATGAGAAAAGGAGATGTTAGTCCAGGTATACATTTTCAGTTAGGTAAGAGGAATAAATTCTGGTGTTCTATTGCATAGCATGATGACTATCATTGATATACACAATTATTGTCAATTAACTATAACACTTCTAAAATCTATGCAAATGATAGATCATATTTTATAAGATAAATATCCTGTTGTTACTAAGTTGTTTGCCTTGTGTATTTCATACAGTCACAGAGCCTTTGTAAAACCCGAAGTCCATTCATTTTAACCATCTTTAACTTGTCTACTAGGCCTTTGTTCTGTTTTGCTTTTGAATTACAACCTTGTCTCAGTGTTATATGTCACTAAAATGAACCTTTTTCTGCTGGTTGTATTTTAAAATACATCATTCCTAATGTGGTCAAGGTGAAAACAAGTTTAGGATGCCAATGTCAGTCTAGCACATACTGGCCATAAACTGTGAAATAGAAGTTTGGAGACCAATAAATAATAGATATTTGAGTCAAGGTCAGTAAGGTATAGTAGCAAAGATTAGATCTCAATAAGGGTCAGATTGAGTGGGAATCTTAGAATTGTTTCCAGTGGTACGAAAAAATCCTAAGGAGATGAAATCTCTTGAGCAGAGATTTAATCATATATTTAATGTAATAAGGATGTGGAAAGAAGATTTTAGACTATGAATTGCAGAATAAACTTTAAAAACAAAGAAAAATTAAACATATAAAAATGCATTACCAGAAACTTTATTTCTGAGTAAAACTGTGAGGAACATTCTTCTATAACTATGGATAAAGTACAATGGTGAGATCACAGCTGAGCATGGTGGGGAGTGTATGAGGATGAGGAAACGATTTTGTTTGTCTAACCACAGAATGTATGGGTTAATTCTAGGCATCGTCAGAGACTGTATTACGCAGGAAAAGTCTTTTTCTATATAAACATTATGTTTCTAAACAGAAAATTGTATTTAAAATTAAACAAAATAGGCCGGGCGCGGTGGCTCAAGCCTGTAATCCCAGCACTTTGGGAGGCCGAGACGGACGGATCACGAGGTCAGGAGCTCGAGACCATCCTGGCTAACACGGTGAAACCCCGTCTCTGCTAAAAAAAAAAAAAAAAGCCGGGCGAGGTGGCGGGCGCCTGTAGTCCCAGCTACTTGGGAGGCTGAGGCCGGAGAATTGTGTGAACCCGGAGGCGGAGCTTGCAGTGAGCTGAGATCCGGCCACTGCACTCCAGCCTGGGTGACAGAGCAAGACTCCGTCTCAAAAAAAAAAAAAAAAAAAAAAAACACTGTAGTATTCAATAAGAGTCCCATAAAAAATACAAATATAAATACCAAGGGTCATGAGCAGAGAAATGAGTGCAGTCATAGTACTTACATTTCTAAGTTTCCACGGTGGGCTTGGAGAAGAATGAGGACACCTATTATATTATACTGGGTTTGAAAGTTGTGTGCCTTCGATGTTTGAGCTCAAACTGAATTAAGGGCAGTGCGTAGGTTTTCCTACTTCTGTTCCATGCTAACAAGCTTCTTAAACCGCAAATGCCCGTTTCCTAAATTCTATCTTTTTGTATCTTTCAATTCAGATGTGATCTTTGTAAAATTTAAAGTGCTAGCCTAAAAGAATCCCTTTAATTCATCTCATCTTCTCTCTCCTTTTCAGTCTTAGCTCCTACTGTTTTGATACACAAACCTTGCGATCCAGTCTAATTCAACCACTTGATATTTCTCAAATACTTTGTCTTCCCTGTCCACAAGCCAGAAATAGAATTTTCTTTCTCCACTTTTTGCTGGTTCTCTAGCCCTTGAAATTCTTTCAGTATCTTTAAGATCTAAATGCATGGGTGTATTAGTCCATTCAGATGCTGCTAATAAATACATATCTGAAACTGGGAAATTTATGAAGGAAAGAGGTTTAATTGACTCACAGATCCAAATAGTTGGGAAGGCCTTACAATCATAACAGAAGGTAAATAAGTTACAAAGTCATGTCTTACATGACGGCAGGCAAGAAGCTTGTGCTTAGGAATTCCCATGTATAAAATCATCTGATCTTGTGAAACTTATTCACTCACTACCACAATAATAGTATGGGAGAAATCACCCCCATACTGTTTTTTATCAGTTATCACCACTTGGCCCCACCCTTTACATGTCGGGATTATTACAATTCAAGGTGAAATTTGAATGGAATACAGCCAAACCATATCAATTGTTAAATTCTGTTTGTGAAAATCTCATTCAGGGTTAAATCATGAGGGAAATAAGGCTGATATTTTGCATTGAAAAAAATAATGAAATTCATCACGAATATTTAAATAAGAACAAAACTAGATCTGTGTTCAATTTAAAATATAAAGTGAGTCAAATAAAACTTCTTCTGTTCAGTGACCTCCCAACCATATCTATGTAAAATTCATTAATATTGTTGAATGTCTACTACATGCTGATGCTATGTTTTCCAGCATTGAGGTTAGAGCAGTTAAGAAGACACGAGGGAGCAAGATGGCGAATAGGAACAGCTCCAGTCTCCAACTCTCAGCGCAAGCGACACAGAAGACCGGTGATTTCTGCATTTTCAACTGAGGTACTGGGTTCATCTCACTGGGAGTGCCGGACGATCGGTGCTGGTCAGCTGCTGCAGCCCGACCAGCGAGAGTTGAAGCAGGCGAGGCATTGCCTCACCTGGAAGCGCAAGGGGAAGGGAACCTTTCCTAGCTAGGGAACTGAGACACACAACACCTGGAAAATCGGGTAACTCCCACCCCAAAACTGCGCTTTAAGCAAACAGGCACACCAGGAGATCATATCCCACACCTGGCCGGGAGGGTCCCACACCCACGGAGCCTCCCTCATTGCTAGCACAGCAGTCTGTGATCTACCTGCAAGGCAGCAGCGAGGCTGGGGGAGGGGCACCCGCCATTGCTGAGGCTTAAGTAGGTAAACAAAGCTGCTGGGAAGCTCGAACTGGGTGGAGCTCACAGCAGCTCAAGGAAACCTGCCTGTCTCTGTAGACTCCACCTCTGGGGACAGGGCACAGTAAACAATAGCAAACGCAGCAGAAAGCTCTGCAGACGCAAACGACTCTGTCTGACAGCTTTGAAGAGAGCAGTGGATCTCCCAACACAGAGGTTGAGATCTGAGAAGGGACAGACTCCCTGCTCAAGTGGGTCCCTGACCCCTGAGTAGCCTAACTGGGACACATCCCCCACTGGGGGCAGTCTGACACCCCACACCTCACAGGGTGGAGTACCCCTGAGAGGAAGCTTCCAAAGCAAGAATCAGACAGGTACACTCGCTGTTCAGAAATATCCTATCTTCTGCAGCCTCTGCTGCGCATACCCAGGCAAACAGGGTCTGGAATGGACCTCAAGCAATCTCCAACAGACCTACAGCTGAGGGTCCTGACTGTTAGAAGGAAAGCTATCAAACAGGAAGGACACCTACACCAAAACCCCATCAGTACATCACCATCATCAAAGACCAGAGGCAGATAAAACCACAAAGATGGGGAAAAAGCAGGGCAGAAAAGCTGGAAATTCAAAAATAAGAGCGCATCTCCCCCGGCAAAGGAGCACAGCTCATCGCCAGCAACGGATCAAAGCTAGACGGAGAATGACTTCGACGAGATGAGAGAAGAAGGCTTCAGTCCATCAAATTTCTCACAGCTAAAGGAGGAATTACGTACCCAGCGCAAAGAAACTAAAAATCTTGAAAAAAAAGTGGAAGAATTGATGGCTAGAGTAAATAATGCAGAGAAGGTCATAAACGAAATGAAAGAGATGAAAACCATGACACGAGAAATACGTGATAAATGCACAAGCTTTAGTAACCGACTCGATCAACTGGAAGAAAGAGTATCAGCGATTGAGGATCAAATGAATGAAATAAAGCGAGAAGAGAAACCAAAAGAAAAAGAAGAAAAGAAATGAACAAAGCCTGCAAGAAGTATGGGATTATGTAAAAGACCAAATCTACGTCCTGATTGGGGTGCCTGAAAGTGAGGGGAAAATGGAACCAAGTTGGAAAACACTCTTCAGGATATCATCCAGGAGAACTTCCCCAACCTAGTAGGGCAGGCCAACATTCAAATCCAGGAAATACAGAGAACGCCACAAAGATACTCCTCGAGAAGAGCAACCCAAGACACATAATTGCCAGATTCACCAAAGTTGAAATGAAGGAAAAAATCTTAAGGGCAGCCAGAGAGAAAGGTCGGGTTACCCACAAAGGGAAGCCCATCAGACTAACAGCAGATCTCTCGGCAGAAACTCTTCAAGCCAGAAGAGAGTGGGGCCAATATTCAACATTCTTAAAGAAAAGAATTTTAAACCCAGGATTTTATATCCAGCCAAACTAAGTTTCATAAGTGAAGGAGAAATAAAATCCTTTACAGATAAGCAAATGCTTAGAGATTTTGTCACCACTAGGCCTGCCTTACAAGAGACCCTGAAGGAAGCACTAAACATGGAAAGGAACAACCGGTACCAGCCATTGCAAAACATGCCAAAATGTAAAGACCATCAAGGCTAGGAAGAAACTGCATCAACTAACGAGCAAAATAACCAGTTAATATCATAATGGCAGGATCAAGTTCACACATAACAATCTTAACCTTAAATGTAAATGGACTAAATGCTCCAATTAAAAGACACAGACTGGCAAACTGGATAAAGAGTCAAGACCCATCAGTCTGCTGTATTCAGGAGACCCATCTCAGAGACATACATAGGCTCAAAATAAAGGGATGGAGGAAGATTTACCAAGCAAATGGAGAACAAAAAAGCGGGGTTGCAATACTAGTCTCTGATAAAACAGACTTTAAACCATCAAAGATCAAAAGAGACAAAGAAGGCCATTACATAATGGTAAAGGGATCAATTCAACAGGAAGAGCTAACTATCCTAAATATATATGCACCCAATACAGGAGCACCCAGATTCATAAAGCAAGTCCTTAGAGACTTACAAAGAGACTTAGACTCCCATACAATAATAATGGGAGACTTCAACACTCCACTGTCAACATTAGACAGATCAACGAGACAGAAAGTTAACAAGGATATCCAGGAATTGAACTCATCTCTGCAGCAAGCAGACCTAATAGACATCTATAGAACTCTCCACCCCAAATCAACAGAATATACATTCTTCTCAGCACCACATCGTACTTACTCCAAAATTGACCACGTAATTGGAAGTAAAGCACCTCAGCAAATGTACAAGAACAGAAATTATAACAAACTGTCTCTCAGACCACAGTGCAATCAAATTAGAACTCAGGACTAAGAAACTCAATCAAAACCGCTCAACTACATGGAAACTGAACAACCTGCTCCTGAATGACTACTGGGTACATAACGAAATGAAGGCAGAAATAAAGATGTTCTTTGAAACCAATGAGAACAAAGATACAACATACCAGAATCTCTGGGACACATTTAAAGCAGTGTGTAGAGGGAAATTTATAGCACTAAATGCCCACAAGAGAAAGCAGGAAAGATCTAAAATTGACACTCTAACATCGCAATTAAAAGAACTAGAGAAGCAAGAGCAAACACATTCGAAAGCTAGCAGAAGGCAAGAAATAACTAAGATCAGAGCAGAACTGAAGGAGATAGAGACACAAAAACCCTCCAAAAATCAATGAATCCAGGAGTTGGTTTTTGAAAAGATCAACAAAATTGACAGACCACTAGCAAGACTAATAAAGAAGAAAAGAGAGAAGAATCAAATCGATGCAATTAAAAATGATAAAGGGATATCACCACCGACCCCACAGAAATACAAACTACCATCAGAGAATACTATAAACACCTCTACGCAAATAAACTGGAAAATCTAGAAGAAATGGATAATTTCCTGACACTTACACTCTTCCAAGACTAAACCAGGAAGAAGTTGAATCCCTGAATAGACCAATAGTAGGCTCTGAAATTGAGGCAATAATTAATAGCCTACCAACCAAAAAAAGTCCAGGACCAGATGGATTCACAGCTGAATTCTACCAGAGGTACAAGGAGGAGCTGGTACCATTCCTTCTGAAACTATTCCAATCAATAGAAAAGAGGGAATCCTCCCTAACTCATTTTATGAGGCCAACATCATCCTGATACCAAAGCCTGGCAGAGACACAACAAAAAGAGAATTTTAGACCAATATCCCTGATGAACATCGATGCAAAATCCTCAATAAAATACTGGCAAACCGGATTCAGCAGCACATCAAAAGCTTATCCACCATGATCAAGTGGGCTTCATCCCTGGGATGCAAGGCTGGTTCAACATTCGCAAATCAATAAACATAATCCAGCATATAAACAGAACCAAAGACAAGAACCACATCATTATCTCAATAGATGCAGAAAAGGCTTTTGACAAAATTCAACAGCCCTTCATGCTAAAAACGCTCAATAAATTCGTATTGATGGAACGTACTCAAAATCAATAAGAGCTATTTATGACAAACCCACAGCCAATATCATACTGAATGGGCAAAACTGGAAAAATTCCTTTGAAAACTGGCATTAAGACAGGGATGCCCTCTCTCACCACTCCTATTCAACATAGTGTTGGAAGTTCTGGCTAGGCAATCAGGCAAGAGAAAGAAATCAAGGATTCAGTTAGGAAAAGAAGAAGTCAAATTGTCCCTGTTTGCAGATGACATGATTGTATATTTAGAAAACCCCATTGTCTCAGCCCAAAATCTCCTTAAGCTGATAAGCAACTTCAGCAAAGTCTCAGGATACAAAATTAATGTGCAAAAATCACAAGCATTCTTATACACCAGTACAGACAAACAGAGAGCCAAATCAGGAATGAACTTCCATTCACAATTGCTTCAAAGAGAATAAAATACCTAGGAATCCAACTTACAAGGGATGTAAAGGACCTCTTCAAGGAGAACTACAAACCACTGCTCAGTGAAATAAAAGAGGACACAAACAAATGGAAGAACATACCATGCTCATGGATAGGAAGAATCAATATCGTGAAAATGGCCATACTGCCCAAGGTAATTTATAGATTCAATGCCATCCCCATCAAGCTACCAATGAGCTTCTTCACAGAATTGGAAAAACTGCTTTAAAGTTCATATGGAACCAAAAAGAGCCCGATCTCCAAGACAATCCTAAGTCAAAAGAACAAAGCTGGAGGCATCACGCTACCTGACTTCAAACTATACTACAAGGCTACAGTAACCAAAACAGCATGGTACTGGTACCAAAACAGAGATATAGACCAATGGAACAGAACAGAGTCCTCAGAAATAATACCACACATCTACAGCCATCTGATCTTTGACAAACCTGAGAGAAACAAGAAATGGGGAAAGGATTCCTATTTAATAAATGGTGCTGGGAAAATTGGCTAGCCATAAGTAGAAAGCTGAAACTGGATCCTTTCCTTACTCCTTATACGAAAATTAATTCAAGATGGATTAGAGACTTAAATGTTAGACCTAATACCATAAAAATCCTAGAGGAAAACCTAGGTAGTACCATTCAGGACATAGGCATGGGCAAAGACTTCATGTCTAAAACACCAAAAGCAACGGCAGCAAAAGCCAAAATTGACAAATGGGATCTCATTAAACTAAAGAGCTTCTGCACAGCAAAAGAAACTACCATCAGAGTGAACAGGCAACCTACAGAATGGGAGAAAATTTTGCAATCTACTCATCTGACAAAGGGCTAATATCCAGAACCTACAAAGAACTCAAACAAATTTACAAGAAAACAAACAACCCCATCAAAAAGTGGGCAAAGGATATGAACAGACATTTCTCAAAAGAAGACATTCATACAGCCAACAGACACATGAAAAATGCTCATCATCACTGGCCATCAGAGAAATGCAAATCAAAACCACAATGAGATACCATCTCACACCAGTTAGAATGGCGATCATTCAAAAGTCAGGAAACAACAGGTGCTGGAGAGGATGTGGAGAAATAGGAACACTTTTACACTGTTGGTGGGATTGTAAACTAGTTCAACCATTATGGAAAACAGTATGGCGATTCCTCAAGGATCTAGAACTAGATGTACCATATGACCCAGCCATCCCATTACTGGGTATATACCCAAAGGATTATAAATTATGCTGCTATAAAGACACATGCACACGTATGTTTATTGCAGCACTATTCACAATAGCAAAGACTTGAATCAACCCAAATGTCCATCAGTGACAGATTGATTAAGAAAATGTGGCACATATACACCATGGAATACTATGCAGCCATAAAAAGGATGAGTTTGTGTCCTTTGTAGGGACATGGATGCAGCTGGAAACCATCATTCTTAGCAAACTATCACAAGAACAGAAAACCAAACACCGCATGTTCTCACTCATAGGTGGAACTGAACAATGAGATCACTTGACTCGGAAGGGGAACATCACACACCGGGCCTATCATGGGAGGGGAGGGGAGGGATTGCATTGGGAGTTATACCTGATGTAAATGACGAGTTGATGGGTGCAGCACACCAACATGGCACAAGTATACATATGTAACAAACCTGCACATTGTGCACATGTACCCTACAACTTAAAGTATAATAACACAAAGAAGACACGCACAGTTGTGCTATCATGAGGTTTAGATTCTAATCAAGGAAGATGCAGCCAACAGACAAATAAATACGTATAATCAAGTATATTATAATTTTAGTTATTGGAATGTGATAGGATAAAATAAGAGGGTTATGGTTCATAATATAAGAGAGTATTACGACTGAGAGAAACTCAGACACAGGACAGATAAAGAGTATAATTCAGATTGTATGGTCAGCTCAGCCACACTAAAGAGATAATATTTGAATCAAGGCATTAATGATGAAGAGAAGCCAGGCATGTTAAAATTCGTGGTGGAAGTGGAGATGGGACACTTTCCAGCAGAGTTTACAGCAGTTGCAAAGACCACATGGGAATAATTGGCCTATGTGAGTCTCATAGAAAAGACTTATTATTGTGACATAACATATGGGAAAAGTAGTAGAAAATAAATCCAGAGAAACAGGGGAAAACACATCTCATATAATGTGCTCAATATGGTAAAAAACATGGGTAGATGTGGATGTTATTATTTAACACTATGAAAACAAATTTTCATAATTTTGGTTTGATAGAGTATCTTTCCATATCTTGAGTCCTTCTATCACCTTGCAAATCAATTATGGCTTTTACTGGTCTCTATATTATTAATACAGTGTTTTAGGTTATTTAGCAGATAATCTACTTGAGGCTGAGGATCATATTACTTATTTTTGTATTCCTGAAACACCTACTTTGGTATCTTGGTGGGGTAATAGTAATTATTATTATTATGGTGAGTATCCTGAAGCTGCACAAAGTACAACAGATAAAAGTACCACAAGAACAGCATTAGCGAAAGACTTTTTGAAGGGAAAGATATAACTGTGTGGGATGAATTATCAGAACCCAAAGTAGTTTCTCAGAAAGCTTAGTTCCAGTTTTTAACCGAAGATATTTCCTTTTTCACCATAGCCCTCCAAGGGCTTCCAAATATCACTTTGCAAATTCCACAAGAACAGTGTTAGAGAAAGGCTTCTTGAGGTGAAAGCTGTAACTCTGTGAGATGAATTAACAGAACACAAAGCAGTTTCTCAGAAAGCTTCTTTCCAGTTTTTAACGGAAGATATTTCCTTTTTCACCATAGCCCTCTATGGGCTTTCAAATATCACTTTGCAAATTCCACAAGAACACACTTAGCGACAGGCTTCTTGACGGGAAAGATGTAACACTGTACGATGAATTAGCAGAACACAAAGCAGTTTCTCAGGAAGCTTCTTTCCAGTTTTTAATGGAAGATATTTCCTTTTTCACCATAGCCCTCTATGGGCTTCCAAATATCACTTTGCCAATTCCACAAGAATAGCCTTAGAGAAAGGGTTCTTGATGGGA
>JAKFHT010003354.1:0-10033 GCA_023783455.1 Erythrocebus patas
GAAGCCTTTCGCTAAGGCTGTTCTTGTGGAGTTGGCAAGGATATTTGGAAGCCCTTAGAGGGCTATGGTGAAAAAGGAAATATCTTCCGCTCAAAACTGGAAAGAAGCTCTGAGAATCTGCTGTGTGTTCTGTTAATTCATCTCACAGAGTTACATCTTTCCTTCAAAGCCTTTCGCTAAGGCTGTTCTTGTGGAATTGGCAAAGGGATATTTGGAAGCCCATAGAGGGCTATGGTGAAAAAGGAAATATCTTCCGTTCAAAACTGGAAAGAAGCTTTCTGAGAAACTGCTCTGTGTTCTGTTACTTCATCTCACAGAGTTACATCTTTCCCTTCAAGAAGCCTTTCGCTAAGGCTGTTCTTGTGGAATTGGCAAAGGGATATTTGGAAGCCCATAGAGGGCTATGGTGAAAAAGGAAATATCTTCCGTTCAAAACTGGAAAGAAACTTTATGAGAAACTGCTCTGTGTTCTGTTAATTCATCTCACAGAGTTACATCTTTCCCTTCAAGAAGCCTTTCGCTAAGGCTGTTCTTGTAGAATTGGCAAAGGGATATTTGGAAGCCCATAGAGGGCTATGGTGAAAAAGGAAATATCTTCCGTTCAAAACTGGAAAGAAGCTTTCTGAGAAACTGCTCTGTGTTCTGTTAATTCATCTCACAGAGTTACATCTTTCCCTTCAAGAAGCCTTTCGCTAAGGCTCTTCTTCTGAAATTGGCAAAGGGATATTTGGAAGCCCATAGAGGGCTATGGTGAAAAAGGAAATATCTTCCGTTCAAAACTGGAAAGAAGCTTTCTGAGAAACTACTGTGTATCCCGTTAATTCATCTCACAGAGTTACAGCTTTCCCTTCAAGAAGCCTTTCGCTAAGCCTGTTCTTGTGGAATTGGCAAAGGGATATTTGGAAGCCCATAGAGGGCTATGGTGAAAAACGAAATATGTTCCGTTCAAAACTGGAAAGAAGCTTTCTGAGAAACTGCTCTGTGTTCTGTTAATTCATCTCACAGATTTACATCTTTCCCTTCAAGAAGCCTTTCGCTAAGGCAGTTCTTGTGGAATTGGCAAAGGGATATTTGTAAGCCCATAGAGGGCTGTGGTGAAAAAGTAAATATATTCCATTGAAAACTGGAAAGAAGCTTTCTGAGAAAGTGCTCTGTGTTCTGTTAATTCATCTCACAGAGTTACATCTTTCCGTTCAAGAAGCCTTTCTCTAAGGCTGTTCTTGTGGAATTGGCCAAGGGATATTAGGAAGCCCGTAGAGGTCTATGGTGAAAAAGGAAATATCTTCCGTTCAAAACTGGAAAGAAGCTTTCTGAGAAACTGCTCTGTGTTCTGTTAATTCATCTCACAGTGTTACATCTTTCCCTTCAAGAAGCCTTTCGCTAAGGCAGTTCTTCTGGAATTGGCAAAGGGATATTTGGAAGCCCATAGAGGGCTATGGTGAAAAGGAAATATCTTCCGTTCAAAACTGGAAAGAAGCTTTCTGAGAAACTGCTCTGTGTTCTTTAATTCATCTCACAGAGTAACATCTTTCCCTTCAAAGCCTTTCGCTAAGCCTGTTCTTGTGGAATTGGCAAGGATATTTGGAAGCCCATAGGGCTATGGTGAAAAAATATCTTCCGTTCAAAACTGGAAAGAAGCTTTCTGAGAAACTGCTCTGTGTTCTGCTAATTCATCTCACAGAGTTACATCGTTCCTTCAAAGCCTTTCGCTAAGGCTGTTCTTGTGGAATTGGCAAAGGATATTTGGAAGCCATAGAGGGCTATGGTGAAAAGGAAATATCTTCGGTACAAAACTGGAAAGAAGCTTTCGAGAAACTGCTCTGTGTTCTGTGAATTCATCTCACACAGTTACATCTTTCCCTTCAAGAAGCCTTTCGCTAAGGCTGTTCTTGTGGAATTCGCAAAGGGATATTTGGAAGCCCTTAGAGGGCTATGGTGAAAAAGGAAATATCTTCCGTTCAAAACTGGAAAGAAGCTTTTGAGAAACTGCTCTGTGTTCTATTAATTCATCTCACAGAGTTACATCTTTCCTTCAAAGCCTTTCGCTAAGGCTGTTCTTGTGGAATTGGCAAGGGATATTTGAAGCCATGGAAGGCTATGGTGAAAAAGGAAATATCTTCCGTTCAAAACTGGAAAGAAGCTTTCTGAGAAACTGCTCTGTGTTCTGTTAATTCATCTCACAGAGTTACATCTTTCCTTTCCAGAAGCCTTTCGCTAAGGCTGTTCTTGTGGAATTGGCAATGTGATATTTGGAAGTCCATAGAGGGCTATGGTGAAAAAGGAAATATGTTCCGTTCAAAACTGGAAAGAAGCTTTCTGAGAAACTGCTCTTTGTTCTGTTAATTCATCTCACAGGTTTCATCTTTCCTTCAAGAAGCCTTTCGCCAAGGCAGTTCTTGTGGAATTGGCAAAGGATATTTGGAAGCCCATAGAGGCTATGGGAAAAAGAAATATCTTCCGTTCAAAACTGGAAAGAAGCTTTCTGAGAAACTGCTCTGTGTTCTGTTAATTCATCTCACAGAGTTACATGTTTCCTTCAAGAAGCCTTTCGCTAAGGCTGTTCTTGTGGAATTGGCAAGGGATGTTTGGAAGCCCATAGAGGCTGTGGTGAAAAAAAATATCTTCCTTTCAAAACTGGAAAGAAGCTTTCTGAGAAACTGCTCTGTGTTCTGTTAATTCATCTCACAGAGTTACATCTTTCCTTCAAGAAGCCTTTGGTAAGGCTGTTCTTGTGGAAGTGGCAAGGGATATTTGGAAGCCCTTAGAGGGCTATGGTGAAAAAGGAAATATCTTCCGTTCAAATCTGGAAAGAAACTTTCTGAGAAAGTGCTCTGTGATCTGTTAATTCATCTCACAGAGTTACATCTTTCCTTCAAGAACCCTTTCAAGCCTGTTCTTGTGGAATTGGCAAAGGGATGTTGGTAGCCCATAGAGGGCTATGGTAAAAGGAAATATCTTCCGTTCAAAACTGGAAAGAAGCTTTCTGAGAAACTGCTCTGTGTTCTGTTAATTCATCTCACAGAGTTACATCTTTCCTTCAAGAAGCCTTTGGTAAGGCTGTTCTTGTGGAATTAGCAAAGGGATATTTGGAAGCCCATAGAGGGCTATGGTGAAAAAATATCTTCCGTTCAAAACTGGAAAGAAGCTTTCTGAGAAACTGCTCTGTGTTCTGATAATTCATCTCACAGAGTTACATCTTTCTCTTCAAGCCTTTCGCTAAGGCTGTTCTTGTGGAATTAGCAAGGATATTTGGAAGCCCATAGAGGCTGTGGTGAAAAAATATCTTCCGTTCAAAACTGGAAAGAAGCTTTCTGAGAAACTGCTCTGTGTTCTGTTAATTCATCTCACAGAGTTACATCTTTCCTTCAAGAAACCTTTCGCTAAGGCTGTTCTTGTGGAATTGGCAAAGGATATTTGGAAGCCCATAGAGGGCTATGGTAAAAGGAAATATCTTCCGTTCAAAACTGGAAAGAAGCTTTCTGAGAAACTGCTCTGTGTTCTGTTAATTCATCTCACAGAGTTACATCTTTCCTTCAAGAAGCCTTTGGTAAGGCTGTTCTTGTGGAATTAGCAAAGGGATATTTGGAAGCCCATAGAGGGCTATGGTGAAAAAGGAAATATCTTCCGTTCAAAACTGGAAAGAAGCTTTCTGAGAAACTGCTCTGTGTTCTGATAATTCATCTCACAGAGTTACATCTTTCTCTTCAAGAAGCCTTTCGCTAAGGCTGTTCTTGTGGAATTTAAAGGATATTTGGAAGCCCATAGAGGGCTGTGGTGAAAAAATATCTTCCGTTCAAAACTGGAAAGAAGCTTTCTGAGAAACTGCTCTGTGTTCTGTTAATTCATCTCACAGAGTTACATCTTTCCTTCAAGAAGCCTTTCGCTAAGGCTGTTCTTGTGGAATTGGCAAAGGATATTTGGAAGCCCTTAGAGGGCTATGGTGAAAAAAGAATATCTTCCGTTCAAATCTGGAAAGAAGCTTTCTGAGAAAGTGCTCTGTGATCTGTTAATTCATCTCACGGAGTTACATCTTTCCTTCAAGAAGCCTTTCGCTAAGCCTGTTCTTGTGGAATTGGCAAAGGATATTTGGTAGCCCATAGAGGGCTATGGTAAAAGGAAATATCTTCTGTTCAAAACTGGAAAGAAGCTTTCTGAAACTGCTCTGTGTTCTGTTAATTCATCTCACAGAGTTACATCTTTCCTTCAAAGCCTTTCGCTAAGGAAGTTCTTGTGTATTTGGCAAAGGGATATTTGGAAGCCCATAGAGGGCTATGGTGAAAAAGGATATATCTTCCGTTCAAAACTGGAAAGAAGCTTTCTGAGAAACTGCTCTGTGTTCTGCTAATTCATCTCACAGAGTTACATCGTTCCTTCAAAAGCCTTTCGCTAAGGCAGTTCTTGTGGAATTGGCAAGGATATTTGGAAGCCCATAGAGGGCTATGGTGAAAAAGGAAATATCTTCCGTTCAAAACTGGAAAGAAGCTTTCTGAGAAACTGCTCTGTGTTCTGTTAATTCATCTCACAGAGTTACATGTTTCCTTCAAGAAGCCTTTCGCTAAGCCTGTTCTTGTGGAATTGGCAAAGGATATTTGGAAGCCCATAGAGGGCTGTGGTGAAAAGGAAATATCTTCCGTTCAAAACTGGAAAGAAGCTTTCTGAGAAACTGCTCTGTGTTCTGTTAATTCATCTCACAGAGTTACATCTTTCCTTCAGAGCCTTTCGCTAAGGCTGTTCTTGTGGAATTGGCAAAGGGATATTTGGAAGCCCATGGAGGCTATGGTGAAAAAGGAAATATCTTCCGTTCAAAACTGGAAAGAAGCTTTCTGAGAAACTGCTCTGTGTTCTGTTAATTCATCTCACAGAGTTACATCTTTCTCTTCTAGAAGCCTTTCGCTAAAGCTGTTCTTGTGGGATTAGCAAAGGGATATTTGGAAGCCCATAGAGGGCTGTGGTGAAAAAGATATCTTCCGTTCAAAACTGGAAAGAAGCTTTCTGAGAAACTGCTCTGTGTTCTGTTAATTCATCTCACAGAGTTACATCTTTCCTTCAAAAGCCTTTCGCTAAGGCTGTTCTTGTGGAATTAGCAAAGGGATATTTGGAAGCCCTTAGAGGGCTATGGTGAAAAGGAAATATCTTCCGTTCAAAACTGGAAAGAAGCTTTCTGAGAAACTGCTCTGTGTTCTGTTAATTCATCTCACAGAGTTACATCTTTCCTTCAAGAAGCCTTTCGCTAAGGCTGTTCTTGTGGAATTGGCAAGGATATTTGGAAGCCCATAGAGGGCTATGGTGAAAAGGAAATATCTTCCGTTCAAAACTGGAAAGAAGCTTTCTGAGAAACTGCTCTGTGTGCTGTTAATTCATCTCACAGAGTTACATCTTTCCCTTCAAGAAGCCTTTCGCTAAGCCTGTTCTTGTGGAATTGGCAAAGGGATATTTGGAAGCCCATAGAGGGCTATGGTGAAAAAGGAAATATCTTCCGTTCAAAACTGGAAAGAAGCTTTCTGAGAAACTGCTCTGTGTACTGTTAATTCATCTCACAGAGTTACATCTTTCCGTTCAAGAAGCCTTTCTCTAAGGCTGTTCTTTTGGAATTGGCCAAGGGATATTTGGAAGCCCATAGAGGGCTATGGTGAAAAAGGAAATATCTTCCGTTCAAAACTGGAAAGAAGCTTTCTGAGAAACTGCTCTGTGTTCTGTTAATTCATCTCACAGAGTTACATCTTTCCCTTCAAGAAGCCTTTCGCTAAGGCTGGTCTTGTGGAATTGGCAAAGTGATATTTGGAAGCCCATAGAGGGCTATGGTGAAAAAGTAAATATCTTCCATTGAGAACTGCAAAGAAGCTTTCTGAGAAAGTGCTCTGTGTTCTGTTAATTCATCTCACAGAGTTACATCTTTCCCTTCAAGAAGCCTTTCGCTAAGGCTGTTCTTGTGGAATTGGCAAAGGGATATTTGGAAGCCCATAGAGGGCTGTGGTGAAAAAGGAAATATCTTCCGTTCAAAACTGGAAAGAAGCTTTCTGAGAAATTGCTCTGTGTTCTGTTAATTCATCTGACAGAGTTACATCTTTCCCTTCAAGAAGCTTTTCGCTAAGGCTGTTCTTGTGGTATTGGCAAAGGATATTTGGAAGCCCATAGAGGCTACGGTGAAAAGGAAATATCTTCCATAAAACTGGAAAGAAGCTTTCTGAGAAACTGCTCTGTGTTCTGTGAATTCATCTCACAGAGTTACATCTTTCCTTCAAGAAGCCTTTGCTAAGACGGTTCTTGTGGAATTGGCAAAGGATATTTGGAAGCCCATAGAGGCTGTGGTAAAAAAGGAAATATCTTCCGTTCAAAACTGGAAAGAAGCTTTCTGAGAAACTGCTCTGTGTTCTGTTAATTCATCCGACAGAGTTACATCTTTCCCTTCAGGTAGCTTTTCGCTAAAGCTGTCCTTGTGGAATTGGCAAAGTGATATTTGGAAGCCCATAGAGGGCTGTGGTGAAAAAGTAAATATCTTCCATTGAAAACAGGAAAGAAGCTTTCTGAGAAACTGCTCTGTGTTCTGTTAATTCATCTCACGAGTTACATCTTTCCCTTCAAGAAGAATTTCGCTAAGGCTGTTCTTCTGGAATTGGCAAAGGGATATTTGGAAGCCCATAGAGGGCTATGGTGAATAAGGAAATATCTTCCGCTCAAAACTGGAAAGAAGCTTTCTGAGAAACTGCTCTGTGTTCTTTAATTCATCTCACAGAGTTACATCTTTCCTTCAAGAAGCCTGTTCTTCTGGAATTGGCAAAGGATATTTGAAGCCCATAGAGGTCTATGGTGAAAAGGAAATATCTTCCGCTCAAAACTGGAAAGAAGCTTTGAGAAACTGCTCTGTGTTCTGTTAATTCATCTCACAGAGTTACATCTTTCCCTTCAAGAAGCCTTTCGCTAAGTCTGTTCTTGTGGAATTGGCAAAGGGATATTTGGAAGCCCATAGAGGGCTATGGTGAAAAAGGAAATATCTTGCGTTCAAAACTGGAAAGAAGCTTTCTGAGAAAGTGCTCTGTGTTCTGTTAATTCATCTCACAGAGTTACATCTTTCCTTCAAGAAGCCTTTCGCTAAGGCTGTTCTTGTGGAATTGGGAAAGGGATATTTGGAAGTCCATAGAGGGCTATGGTGAAAAGGAAATATCTTCCTTTCAAAACTGGAAAGAAGCATTTTGAGAAACTGCTCTGTGTTCTGTGAATTCATCTCACAGAGTTACATCTTTCCTTCAAAAAGTCTTTTCGCTAAGGCTGTTCTGTGGAATTGGCAAGGGATATTTGGAAGCCCAAGGAAGGCTATGGTGAAAAGGAAATATCTTCCGTTCAAAACTGGAAAGAAGCTTTCTGAAACTGCTCTGTGTTCTGTTAATTCATCTCACAGAGTTACATCTTTCCCTTCAAGAAGCCTTTCGCTAAGGCTGTTCTTGTGGAATTGCAAAGGATATTTGGAAGCCCATGAGGGCTATGGTGAAAAAGGAAATATCTTCCGTTCAAAACTGGAAAGAAGCTTTCTGAGAAACTGCTCTCTGTTCTGTTAATTCATCTCAGAGTTACATCTTTCCCTTCAAGAAGCCTTTCGCTAAGGCTGTTCTTGTGGAATTGGCAAAGGATATTTGGAAGCCCATAGAGGGCTGTGGTGAAAAGGAAATATCTTCCGTTCAAAACTGGAAAGAAGCTTTCTGAGAAAGTGCTCTGTGTTCTGTTAATTCATCTCACAGAGTTACATCTTTCCTTCAGCAGCCTTCGCTAAGGCTGTTCTTGTGGAATTGGCAAAGGGATATTTGGAATCCCTTAGAGGTCTATGGTGAAAAAGGAAATATCTTCCGTTCAAAACTGGAAAGAAGCTTTCTGAGAAACTGCTCTGTGTTCTGTTAATTCATCTCACAGAGTTACATCTTCCCTTCAAGAAGCCTTTCGCTAAGGGAGTTCTTGTGCAATTGGCAAAGGGATATTTGGAAGCCCATAGAGGGCTGTGGTGAAAAAGTAAATATCTTCCATTGAAAAGTGGAAAGAAGCTTTCTGAGAAAGTGCTCTGTGTTCTGTTAATTCATCTCACAGAGTTACATCTTTCCGTTCAAGAAGCCTTTCGCTAAGGCTGTTCTTGTGGAATTGGCAAAGGGATATTTGGAAGCCCATAGAGGGCTATGGTGAAAAGGATATATCTTCCGTTCAAAACTGGAAAGAAGCTTTCTGAGAAACTGCTCTGTGTTCTGTTAATTCATCTCACAGAGTTACATCTTTCTCTTGAAGAAGCCTTTCGCTAAGGCTGTTCTTGTGGAATTGGCAAAGGGATATTTGGAAGCCCATAGAGGGCTGTGGTGAAAAACGAAATATCTTCCGTTCAAAACTGGAAAGAAGCTTTCTGAGAATCTGCTCTGTGTTCTGTTAATTCATCTCACAGAGTTACATCTTTCCCTTCAAGAAGCCTTTCGCTAAGGCTGTTCTTGTGGAATTGGCAAAGGGATATTTGGAAGCCCTTAGAGGGCTATGGTGAAAAAGGAAATATCTTCCGTTCAAATCTGGAAAGAAGCTTTCTGAGAAAGTGCTCTGTGATCTGTTAATTCATCTCACAGAGTTACATCTTTCCCTTCAAGAAGCCTTTCGCTAAGCCTGTTCTTGTGGAATTGGCAAAGGGATATTTGGTAGCCCATAGAGGGCTAAGGTAAAAAAGGAAATACCTTGCGTTCAAAACTGGAAAGAAGCTTTCTGAGAAACTGCTCTGTGTTCTGTTAATTCATCTCACAGAGTTACATCTTTCCCTTCAAGAAGCCTTTCGCTAAGGAAGTTCTTGTGGATTTGGCAAAGGGATATTTGGAAGCCCATAGACGGCTATGGTGAAAAAGGATATATCTTCCGTTCAAAACTGGAAAGAAGCTTTCTGAGAAACTGCTCTGTGTTCTGCTAATTCAACTCACAGAGTTACATCGCTCCCTTCGGAGAAGCCTTCGCTAAGCCTGTTCTTGTGGAATTGGCAAGGATATTTGGAAGCCCATAGAGGGCTATGGTGAAAAAGGAAATATCTTCCGCTCAAAACTGGAAAGAAGCTTTCTGAGAAAGTGCTCTGTGTTCTGTTAATTCATCTCACAGAGTTACATCTTTCCTTCAAGAAGCCTTTCGCTAAGGCTGTTCTTGTGGAATGGCAAAGGGATATTTGGAAGCCCATAGAGGGCTATGGTGAAAAAGGAAATATCTTCCGTTCAAAACTGGAAAGAAGCTTTCTGAGAAACTTCTCTGTGTTCTGTTAATTCATCTCACAGAGTTACATCTTTCCCTTCAAGAAGCCTTTCGCTAAGCCTGTTCTGTGGAATTGGCAAGGATATTTGGAAGCCCATAGAGGGCTATGGTGAAAAAGGAAATATCTTCCGTTCAAAACTGGAAAGAAGCTTTCTGAGAAACTGCTCTGTGTTCTGTTAATTCATCTCACAGAGTTACATCTTTCCGTTCAAGAAGCCTTTCTCTAAGGCTGTTCTTGTGGAATTGGCCAAGGGATATTTGGAAGCCCGTGAGGTCTATGGTTAAAAAGGAAATATCTTCCGTTCAAAACTGAAAGAAGCTTTCTGAGAAACTGCTCTGTGTTCTGTTAATTCATCTCACAGAGTTACATCTTTCCTTCAAGAAGCCTTTCGCCTAAGGCTGGTCTTGTGGAATTGGCAAAGTGATATTTGGAAGCCCATAGAGGGCTATGGTGAAAAAGGAAATATCTTCCCACACTCCAGTGGTGTCTGAGGCTGTTGCTTCAGAAGCCCGGAGGCAGACCAGCTACGAGCTGGAGCACAGGAAGTAAAGGAACAGAAGAGGGGATCCATCAAGTGAGGGGGCAGGGGCAGGAGGCTGGGCAGACAAACGTGGGCCCCAAAGGACTAGAACCCAGTCCATGGCACCCTCCCTGCAGCCCCAGTCAGGGGCAGGTAATGGCTCCAAGTCTGCCCTTTGGGATGCTGGCCTCTGAGAAGCGAGGTCATTGAGGGGAAGAGGCCCAGGTTGGGAGAAGAAGGCTGTGTGAGGCTTCAGGAGTCCA
>JAKFHT010003355.1:0-10031 GCA_023783455.1 Erythrocebus patas
CTCAACAAATATTAGCAAACATTTTCTCATGCCTGTAATCAGCACTTTACTGAACTGAAGGATTTCAGAATTTGAAAAGCCTCATGAAGATTCTAAAAAAAATTAAAAATTATTTCATGTTCTGTATCCCAGCTACTCAGGAGGCTGACAGGAGATCACTTGAGCCCAGAATTTAAGTGACAGTGAGCTGATCACAATAGCCTGGGCAACAGGCAAGATTGTCTCAAACAAAAAACAAAAACAAATATTAACTATAAAAGCACATTATCCTACAATAATCAATTCAAATTTTTTCCTTAAGCAAAATATTTAACATACAAAATTATGTAATAATAAACAGAATGATAAAAACCACAGATCAATAGATATGAAAAGAGCATTAAAAATTCAACATTTCATGATAAAATCTCAACAAATTCTGAAAGAGACTTCAACATGTTTATACATGAAAAGTCAGTTCTTATTCAATGGTGAAAAATTGAAATTTCCATCTTTAGAACAAGACAAGGATGCAGTCTAATGTTTCTTTTCAACATTTTCTAAGTTCTAGCCAGAGAAATTAAAGAAAGAAATGCTATCCAAATGAGAAAGAAGCAAAATATCTCTGTTTGCTGATGACTTGATCTTATACATAGAAAATCTAAAGAATATGCACATTTCAAAAAAAAGAAATGTTGAAACTAAGACAAATTCAGTAAAGTTGCAAGATCAGTGTAATATATAAAATCAGTTCATTCTCCACTAATAATGAACTATGTAAAAAGGAAATTAAGAAAATAATCTGTTTATAATAGCATCAAAAGATATCTTCAACTTCAGTGAAAGATTTGTCACTGAAACCACAAAACAATAATAAAAGAAATTAAAGAAGCACAAATAAATGGAAAAACATAGTTCATGGACTGGAAACTTAATGTTAAAATGTTCTATCCAAATGAATAGATTTGCAATCTATCAAAATGTTTCATTTGAAATAGATCCTAACTCATATGGAATACTGATAGCAAAACAATCTTGAAAAAGACAAAGCTAAGCATCATTTTTTTCAAAAAATATATTATAAAGCTCAGTAATTTAAAGTGATAGTCATTTTCATAAATAATGAAACAGAATACAGAGCTGAAATAAATCAAAGTGAAAAATATTCTTTATGATCAATTACCATGCCAAGAATCAATGGAAAGAACATTATCTTAACAAATTGTGTACATGGCTCATCTTTTTAGGACTTTACTGAGACTGATGGATCACTTGAGCCATGAGTTCAAAATTACTGAACATCAGATGTCTCTACAAAATGCAAGAATTATTTCAGGCCTGTGATCAAGCTACCAACTGATAGATTGACTTGCCTAAATACTGCAGTGAGATGTTTTACCAGACTTAAGCCTGGGTCATATACTGTCTCAATAAATAAATAAATAAATAAATAAATATATGTTGGAAAACTGGATATACATGCAAAGATGATAACACATTTACATTTTACAAGAATCAATTCAAAATGACTATTCTTAATATCTAAAAATGTCAGAAAAATATTAAAATCATGTTAAAATGATCTTCATGATTTCTTATGTGACATTAAAATTTTTAACAAAGCAAGAATACAAGATGAGTCTATTGAACTAAAATTCTGCACAGAAAGCAATTAAAGGTGAAACAGTCTACAGAATAGAAAATAAACTATATGATGAAGGTTTAATTCAAATGTGAACTCCTTCAATTCTAGTTTGGCTTTCTCAAAAAGACAAATGGAATATATGAAAGATCAACACCACTAATCATGAAATTCAAAACACAGGTATACCTCACATCCATTGAATGGCTATTTGAAAATAAATAAATAAATATCAGATTGATGACTGAGAAATTTTGCATTTGTTGGTAATACAAAATGATCTGCTTCATGGAAATGTATTTTCTCAAAAATATCAACTACATTGATTCAACAATCACTTCTGGGTATTTATCCAAAGAAATGAAATCAGATCCAAAGAGATATTTGCACTCTGTTTATAGCATTATTCAGAATGGTCAAGATGTGAAACAACCTAAATGTAAATGGATGAATGTTTTTTTGTATAGACATACAAGGTCATATGTTCATTAAAAGGAAAGTTCATGTGCAAATGAACCTTGAGGACATTATATATGAAGTGAAATAAACCAGTCACAGTAGCAAATCTTCATGATTCACTAACATTATCTAAAATGTCAAACACATGAAACAGAGATAGAATGGTATTTTAACTTAGAGAGAAATGAAGTTGCTCTGTAACAGATATAAAGTTTGTTCAAGATGATTGGTTCTATATCATTGTCAGCATCATGCCAATAGTTATCTGTAGGTATTGTACACTTAAATATTTGTTGAATTGTCATATTAAATATTCTTACTCAATTTGAAAAATTAAAAATGATTTCATAAAATAATAGTTTGACATGTATTATCTAAGAGATAAATTTTTAATCTAAATTGATATGGTAATATAATTTTATTTCTTTCATTTCATGGAATAAAGGTAAATATACTATGAAAACAAAAAACAATTGTGTTCATAGAATCAATAGAAGCTCAGAAACATGCAGTTCCATGAAAATCTAAAAATGCAGCATAATTGTTCAGCATTTGTCTGATGTTTTGAAAGAATCTTATCTATACATGAAAATTCAATGCCATTTCTATCAAAATAGAGGACATCTTTGTATGAAACCTGTAAACAGATACAAAATGTCTTTGATAATTATAAAGATTCAGAATAGCCAAGTCAATTTTCTAAACAGATTCAGAAACACTTTTAAGACAACACTTCAGGAACATTTGAAAAGGAATTATCAATTCATGTAGGAAAATTGAGAGAAACTAAGATATTATTTAAATCTGAGGATTTGCTTAGAGCTAAACCAAAGCTTTAAATTACAATGAGAACTATCAACAAATGCAGAATTACCACTTTGGAGATGGGATGAGAATCAAAATGCCCATGTTTATCTTGTCTAAGAACTCCTAGGAATTTCTGTCATTTTTGATCTTGTGGTTTTTACATATTTGAGTTTCCAAAATGATAAACATATGCATTGATTAGAATCTTGACAGGATATTTTTGAGTATGTAAATAGATGTAAACAGATTCTTGAACATTCAGCTGAATCCTCTCAGTCTGCAACACTATTAATGATCCATGTTTTATACTGGATAACTAAAAGCATTGTTTTCTGCAATAAAATAATATGGTCTAACTCAAATTATTTATACAAAAATTTTTTAAACAATCACACAATCAAAATGCAGACAAACAGGAAGACAATGTGATATGAATCCAAGAAGGAAAAAAAGTATGTAAATCACAAGTACTTCAGTTTTGTTTCAGATATCTTTAAAATGTTTTCAAGTTCAAAGAAGACAAAAGCATGAAAACTTCAGAGAACTGAGAAAATATGTTCATGTACCTGAAGAAACAAATGTTGAAAAACTGTAAAATAATTAAAATTGAAAACTTGATGCTGAGTATCTTTCATACTGAAAGATTTTAATGAGTTGGAAGATAAATCATGAATTCATGGAAAGATGATAAACAGATGTGGTTATGAGCACTTAGATTTCTTGAATATCAGAAGGAAAGAAAAGGAGAATAAAAGAACATCTTGAAGACATAATAGCTGATTTTTAAAAATAGCAAATATTCAAATGCAAATCAAATAGAAAAAATGAAATACACACTTATATTGTATACATGTACCAAGATTATATATCTATCTTTTGAAGATATAAAGAAAGGAAAAGCACAAAAGATTGTCTTCAGAAAGGCAGAACAGTAAAATGAAACAACAAAAGATGCAAAGGAATGATATATTAAGTTCTCAAAGAAAATACTGTGACTAATCTGATATATTCACTCTGTCTTTGTATTTCTTTTAAAAGACATGGAATCAATGATGTTTCAATATTACTAGATAAAGAAAATGTGGTACATTTTTCATGGAATACTATGCAGATAAAAACAAGATCATGTCCTTTAGAACATGATGATACCATCATCCTGAATAAATTCAAAAGAACAAAACCTATGTTCTCATATAGTGAGAATCATTTCACATGGGCATAAATGTCAACAGGATGGAATCTAAATTAGTAAATGATTGAAAATTGATTTCTCACTATTGAGTAATAGGATCATTGATAAATAGTGAGCAATTTATCAGTAAATTTGATGTAACTGAAAATAAAATTTTGGTGACTTTTATCTATAACTGAAGACAGTATGTACTGACACAAGGTAAACAAATGATTTTACTTATGACAAAGACAGCACTATATAATTTCTTTTTTCAATAAATGGTTCTTCAACTGGTTGTCATATTGAAAATAGATGAAATGTTCCTCACACTATGTTCTATATTAATTCTAGGTGAATTTTCTAAATGTGAATGTTAAACAAATCTTTTGAAAATATCATGGCAAATCTCTATGATTTACAGGAAAATGTGCAGTCTGTTCCACCTATGGAGCTAATAAATTGGATTAAAATTGAACTTCTGTTTATCAAAATCACCATTAAAACAATGAAAGGTAAGCATCAAATGAAAAGTACTTTTGCAGATACATTTGAATGACTGTGGTTTATATTAAATATTTTCTTCCTTTTGTGTTAATTTATTCTGACCACTGTAAACAAAGAATTTCACTCTATTTTCCATTTACAAAATTGTCAAGAAATCTACTTGAGAACATGATTTTCATTCTGAGTAACTATGAGCTAATATTATTAAGAAGAAGGGAATGTATACAGAGGAATAACTATTTATGTTCTTTGATTCTTAGAATTTCATTGAAATGATCTGTACAATATAATTTATAATAAATTTTTTATCTGTTGTTTCCATCTTTCTTTATGTTTTTATCAAATACAAAAGTTTTATTTTTTTTTTTTTTTTTTTATTATACTTTAAGTTCTAGGGTACATGTGCACAATGCAGGTTTGTTATGTATACATGTGCCATGTTGGTGTGCTGCACCATTAACTCGTCATTTACATTAGGTATCTCCTAATGCTATCCCTCCCTCCTCCCCACCCAGACAGGCCCAGTGTGATGTTCCCCACCTGTGTCCAAGTGTTCTCATTGTTCAATTCCACCTATGAGTGAGAACATGTGTTTGGTTTTCTGTTCTTGTGATAGTTTGCTCAGAATGATGGTTTCCAGCTTCATCCATGTCCCTGCAAAGGACATGAACTCATCCTTTTTATGGCTGCATAGTATTCCATGGTGTATATGTGTCACATTTTCTTAATCCAGTCTGTCACTGATGGACATCTGGGTTGGTTCCAGGCCTTTGCTATTATGAGTAGTGCCGCAATAAATATACGTGTGCATGTGTCTTTATAGCAGCATGATTTATAATCCTTTGGGTATATACCCAGTAATGGGATGGCTGGGCCAAATGGTATTTCTAGTTCTAGATCCTTGAGGAATCGCCACACTGTCTTCCACAATGGTTGAACTACTTTACAGTCCCACCAACAGTGTAAAAGTGTTCCTCTTTCTCCACATCCTCT
The DNA here is from genome assembly GCA_023783455.1 of Erythrocebus patas. Lineage (NCBI taxonomy): Eukaryota > Metazoa > Chordata > Mammalia > Primates > Cercopithecidae > Erythrocebus > Erythrocebus patas. The sequence continues at coordinate 5,559 of JAKFHT010003355.1, forward strand.
CCAGCACCTGTTGTTTCCTGACATTTTAATAATCGCCATTCTAACTGGTGTGAGATGGTATCTCATTGTGGTTTTGATTTGTATTTCTCTGATGGCCAGTGATGATGAGCATTTTTTCATGTGTCTGTTGGCTGCATAAATGTCTTCTTTTGAGAAGTGTCTGTTCATATCTTTTGCCCACTTTTGATGGGGTTGTTTGATATTTTTTCTTGTAAATTTGTTTAAGTTCTTTGTAGATTCTGGATATTAGTCATTTGTCAGATGGGTAGATTGTAATAAAATTTCTCCCATTCTCTAGGTTGCCTGTTCACTCTGATGGTAGTTTCTTTTGCTGTGAAGAAGCTCTTTAGTTTAATTAGATCCCATTTGTCAATTTTGGCTTTTGTTGCCATTGCTTTTGGTGTTTTAGTCATGAAGTCCTCGCCCATTCCTATGTCCTGAATGGTATTGCCTAGGTTTTCTTCTAGGGTTTTATGGTTTTAGGTCTAACATTTAAGTCTTTAATCCATCTTGAATTAATTTTGTATAAGGTGTAAGGAAGGATCAGTTTCAGCTTTCTACATATGGCTAGTAATTTTCCCAGCACCATTTATTAAATAGGGAATCCTTTCCCCATTTCTTGTTTTTGTCAGGTTTGTCAAAGATCAGATGGTTATAGATGTGTGGTATCATTTTGGAGGGCTCTATCCTGTTCCATTGGTCTATATCTCTGTTTTGGTACCAGTATCATGCTGTTTTGTTTGCCTTGTAGTATCGTTTCAAGTTAGGTAGAGTAATGCCTCCAGCTTTGTTCTTTTGGCTTATGATTGCCTTGGCAATGCAGGCTCTTTTTTGGTTCCACATGAACTTTAAACTAGTTTTTCCAATTCTGTGAAGAAAGTCATTGGTAGTTTGATGGGGATAGCATTGAATCTATAAATTACCTTGGGCAGTATGGCCATTCTCACGATACTGATTATTCCTATCCATGAGCATGGAATGTTGTTCCATTTGTTTGTGTCCTGTTTTATTTTGTTTAGCAGTGGTTTGTAATTGTCCTTGAAGAGGTCCTTCCTGTCCCTTGTAAGTTGGATTCCTAGGTATTTTATTCTCTTTGAAGCAATTGTGAATGGGAGTTCACTCATGATTTGGCTCTCTGTTTGTCTGTTAGAATGCTTGTGATTTTTGCACATTGATTTTGTATCCTGAGACTTTGCTGAAGTTTCTTATCAGCTTAAGGAGATTTTGGGCTGAGACGATGTGGTTTTCTAAATATACAATCATGTCATCTGCAAACAGGGACAATTTGACTTCCTCTTTTCCTAATTGAATACCCTTTATTTCTTTCTCTTGCCTGATTGCCCTGGCCAACTTCCAACACTATGTTGAATAGGAGTGGTGAGAGAGGGTATCCCCGTCTTGTGCCAGTTTTCAAAGGGAATGCTTCCAGGTTTTGCCCATTCAGTATGATATTGGCTGTGGGTTTGTCATAAATAGCTCTTATTATTTTGAGATACATACCATCAATACTTAGTTTATTGAGAGTTTTTAGCATGAAGGGCTGTTGAATTTTGTCAAAGGCCTTTTCTGCATCTATTGAGATAATCATGTGGTTTTTGTCTTTGGTTCTGTTTATATGATGGATTATGTTTATTGATTTGTGTATGTTGAACCAACCTTGCATCCCAGGGATGAAGCCTCCAGCTTTGTTCTTTTGGCTTATGATTGTCTTGGCAATGCAGGCTCTTTTTGGTTCCATATGAACTTTAAAGTAGTTTTTCCAATTCTGTGAAGAAAGTCATTGGTAGCTTGATGGGGATGGCATTGAATCTATAAATTACCTTGGGCAGTATGGCCATTTCACGATATTGATTCTTCCTATCCATGAGCATGGAATGTTCTTCCATTTGTTTGTGTCCTCTTTTATTTTGAGCAGTGGTTTGTAGTTCTCCTTGAAGAGGTCCTTCACATCCCTTGTAAGTTGGATTCCTAGGTATTTTATTCTCTTTGAAGCATTTGTGAATGGGAGTTCACTCATGATTTGGCGCTCTGTCTGTTAATTGTGTATTGGAATGCTTGTGATTTTTGCACATTGATTTTGTATCCTGAGACTTTGCTGAAGTTGGTTATCAGCTTGAGGAGATTTTGGGCTGAGACGATGGGGTTTTCTAAATATACAATCATGTCATCTGCAAACAGGGACAATTTGACTTCCTCTTTTCCTAATTGAATATGCTTTATTTCTTTCTCCTGCCTGATTGCCCTGGTCACAACTTACAACACTATGTTGAGTAGGAGTGGTGAGAGACTGCATCCCTGTCTTGTGCCAGTTTTCAAAGGGAATGCTTCCAGTTTTTGCCCATTCAGTATGATATTGGCTGTGGGTTTGTCATAAATAGCTCTTATTATTTTGAGATACATTCCATCAATACTTAGTTTATTGAGAGTTTTTAGCATGAAGGGCTGCTGAATTTTGTCAAAGGCCTTTTCTGCATTGATTGAGATACTCATGTGGTTTTTGTCTTTGGTTCTGTTTATATGATGGATTATGTTTATTGATTTGTGTATGTTGAACCAACCTTGCATCCCAGGGATGAAGCCCACTTGATCATGGTGCATAAGCTTTTTGATGTGCTGCTGGATTCAGTTTGCCAGTATTTTATTGAAGATTTTCACATCAATGTTCATCAGGGATGTTGGTCTAAAATTCTCTTTTTTTTGTGTCTCTGCCAGGCTTTGGTATCAAGATGATGCTGGCCTCATAAAATGAGTTAGGAGGATTCCTCTTTTCTATTGATTGGAATAGTTTCAGAAGGAATGGTACCAGCTCCTCTTTGTACCTCTGGTAGAATTCGGCTGTGAATCCTTCTGGTCCTGGACTTTTTTTGGTTGGTAGGCTATTAATTATTGCCTCAATTTCAGAGCCTGTTATTGGTCTATTCAGGATTCAACTTCTTCCTGGTTTAGTCTTGGGAGTGTATGTGTCCAGGAATTTATCCATTTCTTCTAGATTTTCTAGTTTATTTGCATAGAGGTGTTTATAGTATTCTCTGATGGTAGTTTGTATTTCTGTGGGATCGGTGGTGATATCCCCTTTATCGATTTTTATTGCATCTATTTGATTCTTCTCTCTTTTCTTCTTTATTAGTCTTGCTAGCAGTCTATCAATTTTGTTGATCTTTTCAAAAAACCAGCTCCTGGATTCATTGATTTTTTGAAGGGTTTTTTGTGTCTCTATCTCCTTCAGTTCTGCTCTGATCTTAGTTATTTCTTGCCTTCTGCTAGCTTTTGAATGTGTTTCCTCTTGCTTCTCTAGTTCTTTTAATTGTGATGTTAGGGTGTCAATTTTAGATCTTTCCTGCTTTCTCTTGTGGGCATTTAGTGCTATAAATTTCCCTCTACACACTGCTTTAAATGTGTCCCAGAGATTCTGGTATATCTTTGTTCTCATTGGTTTCAAAGAACATCTTTATTTCTGCCTTCATTTTGTTATTTACCCAGGAACGGATGATATTTCCTTTTTCACCATAGCCCTCTAAGGGCTTCCAAATATCCCTTTGCCAATTCCACAAGAACAGCCTTAGCGAAAGGCTTCTGAAGGGAAAGATGTAACTCTGTGAGATGAATTAACAGAACACAGAGCAGTTTCTCAGAAAGCTTCTTTCCAGTTTTGAACGGAAGATATTGGCTTTTTCACGGTAGCCTTCTAAGGGCTTCGAAATATCACTTTGCCAATGCCACAAGAACAGCCTTAGCGAAAGGTTTCTTGAAGGGAAAGATGTAACTCTGTGAGATGAATTAACAGAACACAGAGCAGTTTCTCAGAAAGCTTCTTTCCAGTTTTGAACGGAAGATATTTCCTTTTTCACCATAGCCCTCTATGGGCTTCCAAATATCCCTTTTCCAATGGCACAAGAACAGCCTTAGCGAAAGGCTTCCTGAAGGGAAAGATGTAACTCTGTGAGATGAATTAACAGAACACAGAGCAGTTTCTCAGAAAGCTTCTTTCCAGTTTTGAACGGAAGGTATTTCCTTTTTCAGAATAGCCCTCTACGGGCTTCCAAATATCACTTTGCCAATTCCACAAGAACAGCCTTAGCGAAAGGCTTCTTGAAGGGAAAGATGTAACTCTGAGATGAATTAACAGAACACAGAGCAGTTTCTCAGAAAGCTTCTTTCCAGTTTCGAACGGAAGATATTTCCTTTTTCACCATAGCCCTCTATGTGCTTCAAAATATCCCTTTGCCAATGGCACAAGAACAGCCTTAGCGAAAGGCTTCTAGAAGGGGAAGATGTAACTCTGTGAGATGAATTCACAGAACTCAGAGCAGTTTCTCAGGAAGCTTCTTTCCAGTTTTGAACCGAAGATATTTCCTTTTTCAACATAGCCCTCTAAGGGCTTCCAAATATCACTTTGCTAATTCCACAAGAACAGCCTTAGCGAAAGGCTTCTTGAAGGAAAGATGTAACTCTGTGAGATGAATTCACAGAACA
>JAKFHT010003356.1:0-10030 GCA_023783455.1 Erythrocebus patas
GTTTGACCTGCTCAAACCAGACCAAACCGGCTCAACCAGACCAGACCGGCTCAAACCTATTTGACGGGTCAAACCGGTTTTGACCTGCTCAAACCACAACAGACCGGCTGAAACCGGTTTTGACCAGCTAAAACCGGTTTTGACCGGATGAGACGGATCAAACCGAGTCAGACCGGCCCAGACCGGCTAAAATCGGATCAAACCCAACCAGACAGGCCCAGACCGCCTAAAACTGGGCCACAAACCGGTTTTGACCGGTGCAAACCACCAGACCGGCTAAAACCGGTTTTGACCGACCTGAGCGGTTTTGACCTGTAAACCAGACCAGACCGGTTCAAACCGGTTTTGATTGCCTCAATCGGTTTGACCGGCTGAAACCGGTTTTGACGGCTCAAACCACTCAGACCGGGTAAAACCGGTTTTCAAAAGGTTTGACCTGATTAGACCAATTCAACCAGACCAGACTGGTTCAATGCGGTTTTGACCGGCAAACACCGGTTTTGAGCTCTAACCGGTTTTGACCGGCTCAAACCACAACAGACCGGCTGAAACCGGTTTGACCAGCTAAAACCGGGTTTGACGGATGAGACCGGATCAAACCGGCCACAGGCTAAAATCAGATCAAACTGTACCTGACGGCCCAGACTGCCTAAAACTGGGCCACAAACCGGTTTGACCAAACCAGACCAGACCGGCTCAAACCGGTTTTGACCGAGCGGTTTTGACCGCTCAAACCAGACCAGACAGGCTCAACCGGACCAGGCTCACCGGTTTGACCGGTTGACCGGCTCAAACCACCAGACGGCTCAACGGACCAGGCGGCTCAAACCGGTTTTACCAGATGACTGAACAAACGGACCAGAGACCACACAGACCGGCCGGACCAGGAAACCCGGGCGGCTGAAACCGGATCAAACCCGGACCAGACAGACGGCTAAAACCGACGGCTCAAACCGGTTTTGACCGGCTCAAACCACCAGACGGCTCCGGTTTTGACCGCTCAACCGGTTTTGACCTGAAGACCAGATCAAACCGAATCAGACGGCCCAGACTAAAATCGGACAACCACCGACGGGCCCCAAAACTCAAACGGTTTTGACCGGTTCAAACCAGACCAGACCGGCTCAAACCGGTTTTGACCGGCTCAAAGCGGTTTTGACCGGATCAAACCAGACTCTCCCAGACAGATTGGCGGATCAAACGGACCAGACAGGGACCGCTGAAACTGGGCTGCAAACCACCAGACGGCTAAAACCGGTTTTTGACTGACGGTTTGACCTCAAACCAGACCGTTCAAACCGGTTTTGACTGCTCAACCGGTTTTGACGGCAAACCGGTTTTGACGGCTCAAACCACTCAGACCGGGTAAAACCGGTTTCGGCTCAAACCGGTTTTGACCTGATTAGACCAATCAAACCAGACCAGACGGTTCAAACCGGTTTTGGCCAGCTGGCGGTTTGACAGCTGACCAAACCAGACCAACCGGTTTTGACCGGCCTGAGCGGTTTTGACCAGCTCAAACCAGCCCAGACGGCTCAAACGGTGGCTCAAACCGGTTTTGACGGATGACAGATCAAACCGGACCAGACTGGCTCACGGATCAAACTGGCTCAGACAGGCCCAGACGGCTGAAACGGATCAAACCCCAGACCAGACCGGCTAAAACCGTGCCAGACTGGCTCAAACCGGTTTTGACCGCTCAAACCAGACCAGACGGTTCAAACCGGTTTTGACTGGCTCAATCCGGACAGGTTCAAACCTGTTTTGACCAACAGACTCAGACCTAAAACCGGTTTTCGGCCAAACCGGTTTTGACCTGATTAGACCGGGTCAAACGGTTTTGACCGACCTGGCTGGTTTGACGGCTCAAACCAGACCAGGGTTCAAACCGGTTTTGACGGCTGAACCGGTTTGACCAGCTCAAACCAGACCAGACCGGCTCAAACCAGACCAGACCGGCTCAAACCGGTTTTGACCGACTCAAACGGTTTTGACCTGCTCAAACCACCAGACCGGCTGAAACCGGTTTGACAGCTAAAACCGGTTTTGACCGGATGAGACCAGATCAAACCGAATCAGACCGGAGACCGGCTAAATCGGATCAAACCGGACCGACCGGCCCAAACCCCTAAAACTGGGCCACAAACCGGTTTTGACGGTTGACCAGAAAACCGGCTCAAACCGGTTTTGACCGGCTCAAAGCGGTTTTGACCGGATCAAACCAGACTCTCCGGCACAGATCGAAACGGATCAAACCAGACCGGCCCAGACCGGCTGAAACTGACCTCGGTTTTCAAACCAGACCGGCTAAAACCGGTTTTGACCGACCTGAGCGGTTTTGACCGCTCAAACCAGACCAGACGGTTCAAACCGGTTTTGAGCTCAATCCGGTTTTGACGGCTGAAACCGGTTTGACCAGCTAAAACCGGTTTTGACCGGATGAGACGGATCAAACCGAATGAAGACCCAGACGGCTAACCAGATCAAACGACCGACCGGTAGACTGCCTAAAACTGGGCCACAAACCGGTTTTGACCGGTTCAAACCAGACCAGACCGGCTCAAACGGTTTTGACGGCTCAGCGGTTTTGACCGGATCAAACCAGACTCTCCCGACCAGATGAGCTGAAAGCGGATCAAAGGACCAGACCAGACCGGCTGCCACAAAGTGGTTTTGTGAAACCACACCAGACCGGCTCAAACCGGTTTTGACCAGCCTGAACGGTTGACGGCTCAAACCAGACCAGAGCGCTCAAACCGGACCAGAGCGGCTCAAACCGGTTTTTTCAGATGACACGGAACAAACCGGACCAGACCGGCTCACAGGATCAAACCGGACCAGACAGGCCCAGACCGGCTGAAACCGGATCAAAGACCAGACCACCAGACTGGCTAAAACCGGGCCAGACCGGCTCAAACGGTTTTGACCGGCTCAAACCACTCCAGATGGCTAAAACCGGTTTTGACTCAAACCGGTTTGACCTGAATAGACCAGATCAAACCGAATCAGACCGGCCCAGACAGGCTAAAATCGGAACTAACCGTTGACCGGCCAGACTGCCTAAAACTGGGACACAAACTGGTTTGACCGGTTCAAACCAGACCGGCTCAAAAGGTTTGACCGGCTCAAAGCGGTTTTGACGGAGCAAACCAGACTCACCGGCACACTGGCGATCAAACAGGACCAGGCCCAGACCGGTTGAAAGCCAAAGTGGTTTTGACCGGCTGAAACCAGACCAGACCGGCTCAAACCGGTTTGACCAGCCTGAGCCGGTTTGACGGCTCAAACCACTCAAACCGGACCAGAGCGGCTCAAACCGGTTTACCAGATGACAACGGATCAAACGGACCAGACCGGCTCACAGGATCAAACCGGACCAGACAGGCCCAGACCCTGAAACCGGATCAAACCGGACCAGACCGGCCCAGACTGGCTAAAACCGGGACCGGCTCAAACGCGGTTTTGACGGCTCAAACCAGACCAGACCGGCTAAAACCGGTTTTGACCGACTCAAGGTTTTGACCTGAATAGACCAGATCAAACCGGACCAGACATCATACGGCTCGAATCGGTTTTGACTGGGTTCAAACCAGACCAAACTGGCTCAAACCGGTTTTGACGGCTCGAACGGTTTTGACCTGCTCAAACCAGAGAGCTCAAACCAGACCAGACGGCTCAAACCGGTTTTGACGGGTCAAACCGGTTTGACCTGCTCAAACCACCAGACCGGCTGAAACCGGTTTGACCAGCTAAAACCGGTTTTGACGGATGAGACGGATCAAACCGATCACAGACCGGCTAAATCGGATCAAACCGGACCAGACAGGCCCAGACCGCCTAAAACTGGGCCACCGGTTTTGACGGTGCAAACCAGACCAGACCGGCTAAAACCGGTTTTGACCGACCTGAGGGTTTGACCTGCAAACCAGACCAGACGGTTCAAACCGGTTTGAACCTCAATCGGTTTGACGGCTGAAACCGGTTTTGACGGCTCAAACCACTCAAACCAGGACCGGGTAAAAGGTTTCAGTGGCAAACCGGTTTTGACCTGATTAGACCAATTCAAACCAGACCAGACTGGTTCAATGCGGTTTGACCGGCACAAACCGGTTTTGAGCAACTCGAACCGGTTTTGACGCTCAAACCACAACAGACCGGCTGAAACCGGTTTTGACCGGCTAAAACCGGTTTGACGGATGAGACCGGATCAAACCGAATCAGACCGGCCCCAGGCTAAAATCAGATCAAACTGTACCACCGGCCCAGACTGCCTAAAACTGGGCCACAAACCGGTGACGGTTCAAACCAGACAAACCAAACGGTTTTGACCGGCTCAAAGCGGTTTTGACGGATCAAACCAGACTCTACCGGCGATGGCTGAAAGCAGATCAAACAGACCAGACAGCCAGCTGAAAACAAGCGGTTTTGACGGCTGACAGACCAGACCGGCTCAAACTGACCCGGTGGCTCAAACCGGTTTTACCAGATGACACAGATCAACCGGACCAGACCGGCTCACCAGATCAAACCGGACCAGACAGGCCAGACCTGAAACGGATCAAACCGGACCAGACAGGCAAAGACTGGCTAAAACCGACCAGACGGCTCAAACCGGTTTTGACCGGCTCAAACCAGACCAGACCGGTTGAAACCGGTTTTGACAGCTCAATCCGGTTTTGACCGACTCAAAGACCAGACAGCTCAGACAGGCTCAAGGTTTTGATGGCTCAGACCAAACGGCTCAAACCAGTTTGACCGGCTCAAACCGGTTTGACGGCTCACCAGACCAGACTGCTCAAACCACACCAGACTGAAACCGGTTTTGACCGGCTAAAACCGGTTTGACCGGATGAGACCAGATCAAACCGAATCAGACCAGCCAGAACCCTAAATCGGATCAAACCGGGACGAACCGCCTAAAACTGGGCCAAACCGGTTTGACGGTTCAAAGACCAGACCGGCTCAAACCGGTTTGACCGGCTCAGTTTGACCGGATCAAACCAGACTCCGGACCAGCTGAAACGGATCAAACCGGTGACCGACCCAGACACGGACAACCAGACCACTAAAACTGGCCACAAACGGTTTTGACCGGCTGACCAGACCCTCAAACCGGTTTTGACCAACTGAGCGGTTTGACCGGCTCAAACCAGACCAGACAGGCTCAACCGGACCAGAGCGGCTCAAACGGTTTTGACCGGATGACAGCTCAAACCGGACCAGACTGGCTCACACCGGATCAAACCGGCTCAGACAGGCCCAGACCGGCTGAAACCGGATCAAACCTTTGACGACCTCAAACCGTGCCAGACTGGCTCAAACCTACGACTCAAACCAGACCAGACTTCAAACCGGTTTGACTGGCTCAATCCGGTTTTGACAGGCTCAAACCGGTTTGACCAACTCAACCGGCTAAAACCGGTTCAAACCGGTTTGACCTGATTAGACCGGGTCGGTTTTGACCGACTGAAACAGTTTGACGGCTCAACCAGACCAGACCGGTTCACCGGTTTTGACCGGCTCGAACGGTTTTGACCGGCTCAAACCAGACCAGACGGCTCAAACCAGACCAGACCGGCTCAAACCGGTTTTGACCGCTCAAACCGGTTTGACCTGCTCAAACCACCAGACCGGCTGAAACCGGTTTTGACCAGCTAAAACCGGTTTGACGGATGAGACCGGATCAAACCGAATCAGACAGACCGGCTAAAATCGGATCAAACCAGACCAGACCGGCTCAAACCGGTTTTGGCCAGCCTGACGGTTTGACAGCTCAAACCAGACCAGACTCAAACCGGACCGGCTCAAACCGGTTTTGACCGACAAACGGACCAGACCGGCTCACGGATCAAACCCGGACAGACAGACGGCTGACCAGATCAAACCAGACCAGACCAGACTGGCTAAAACCGGTTTTGACCGGACCGGTTTGACGGCTCAAACCACCAGACTGGCTAAAACCGGTTTTGAGCTCAAAAACCGGTTTTGACCAGATCAAACCGGTCAGACCGGCCACACAGGCTAAATCGGTCAAACTGGCCACCACAGACTGCCTAAAACGGCAAACCGGTTTTGACCGGTTCAAACCAGAGACCGGCTCAAACCGGTTTTGACCGGCTCAGCGGTTTGACGGATCAAACCGAACTCGACGGCCAGAGCTGAAACGGATCAAACCAGACGGCCCAGACCGGCTGAAAGGGGACAAACGGTTTTGACCGGCTGAAACCAGACCAGACGGCTCACCGGTTTTGACCACCTGAGCGGTTGACTCAAACCAGACCAGAGCTCAAACCGGACCAGACGGCTCAAACCGGTTTACCAGATGACAGATCAAACCGGGACCAGCTCACACAGAACCGGACCAGACAGGCCCAGACCGGCTGAAACGGATCAAACCAGACCGGCCCAGACTGGCTAAAACGGGCCAGACTCAAATCGGTTTTGACCGGCTCAAACCAGACGGTCAAACCGGTTTTGAAGCTCAATCGGTTTGACGGCTCAAACCACCAGAGCTAAAACCGGTTTTCACCGCTCAAACCGGTTTTGACCTGAATGACCGGATCAAACCGGCCAGACCGGCTCACAGGCTGAATCGGTTTTGATCAAACCAGACCAAACGAAACCGGTTTTGACGCTCGAACCGGTTTTGACTGCTCAAACCAGACCACGGCTCAAAGACCAGACCGGCAAACCGTTTGACGGGTCAAACCGGTTTTGACCTCAAACCACCAGACCGGCTGAAACCGGTTTTGACCAGCTAAAACCGGTTTTGACCGGATGAGACAGATCAAACCTCAGACCGGCAGACCGGCTAAAACCGGATCAAACCGGACCAGACGGCCCAGACTGCCTAAAACTGGGCCAAACCGGTTTTGACCGGTGCAAACCAGACCAGACCGGCTCAAACCGGTTTTGACCGACCTGAGCGGTTTTGACCTCAAACCAGACCAGACCGGTTCAAACCGGTTTTGACTGCCTCAATCGGTTTTGACCGGCTGAAACCGGTTTTGACGGCTCAAAACCGCCAGACGGGTAAAACCGGTTTTCATCGGCTTAAACCGGTTTTGACCTGATTAGACCAGTTCAAACCAGACCAGACTGGTTCAATGCGGTTTTGACCGGCACAAACCGTTTTTGAATGGCTCGAACCGGTTTTGACCGGCTCAAACCACAGCAGACTGGCTGAAACCGGTTTTGACCGGCTAAAACCGGGTTTGACCGGATGAGACCGGATCAAACCGAATCAGACCGGTCCACACAGGCTAAAATCAGATCAAACTGTACCCGACTGGCCCAGACTGCCTAAAACTGGGCCACAAACCGGTTTTGACTGGTTCAAACCAGACTAAACCGGCTCAAAACGGTTATGACCCGCTCAAAGCGGTTTTGACCGGAGCAAACCAGACTCTACCGGCCAAGATCAGCTGAAAACCGGATCAAACAGACCAGGCTGACCGGCCGACAAAGCAGGCCAGCGGTTTTGACCGGCTGAAACCAGACCAGACCGGCTCAAACCGGTTTTGACCACCTACCGGTTTTGACGGCTCAAACCAGACCGGCTCAAAAAACCACCGGCTCAAACCGGTTTTGACCAGATGACAACAGATCAACCGGACCAGAGCTCACGGATCAAACGGCTCAGACAGGCCCAGACCGGCTGAAACGGATCAAACCGGCCGGCCAGACTGGCTAAAACTGAGGCGGCTCAAACCTGTTTTGACCATCTCAAGACAGACCAGACAGTTTCAAACCGGTTTTGACTGGCTCAATCCGGTTTTGACAGGCTCAAACCGGTTTTGACCAACTCAAACCACTCCAGACCGGCTAAAACCGGTTTTCAACGGCCCAAACCGGTTTTGACCTGATTAGACCGGGTCAAAACGGTTTTGACCGACCTGAGCTGGTTTTGACAGGCTCAAACCAGACCAGACCGGTTCAAACCGGTTTTGACCGGCTCGAACCGGTTTTGATCAGCTCAAACCAGACCAGACCGGCTCAAACCGGTTTTGACCTGCTCAAACCACATCAGATCGGCTGAAACCGGTTTTGACCGGCTAAAACCGGTTTTGTCCGGATGAGACCAGATCAAACCGAATCAGACCGGCCCAGACTGGCTAAAATCGGATCAAACCGGACCAGAACGGCCCAGACCACCTAAAACTGGGCCACAAACCGGTTTTGACCGGTGCAAACCAGACCAGACCGGCTCAAACCGGTTTTGACCAACCTGAGCCGGTTTTGACCGGCACAAACCAGACCAGACCGGTTCAAACCGATTTTGACAGCCTCAATCCGGTTTTGACCGGATGAAACCGGTTTTGACCAGCTCAAACCACTACAGACCGGGTAAAACCGGTTTTCAGCGGCTTAAACCGGTTTTGACCTGATTAGACCAGCTCAAACCAGACCAGACCGGTTCAATGCGGTTTTGACCGGCACAAACCGGTTTTGAACGGCTCGAACCGGTTTTGACCGGCTCAAACCACACCAGACCGGCTGAAACCGGTTTTGACCGGCTAAAACCGGGTTTGACCAGATGAGACCGGATCAAACCGAATCAGACCGGCCCAGACCGGCTAAAATCGGATCAAACCATACCCGACCGGCCCAGACTGCCTAAAACTGGGCCACAAACCGGTTTTGACCGGTTCAAACCAGACCAAACCGGCTCAAACCGGTTTTGACTGGCTCAATCGGTTTGACGGCTCAAACCAGACCAGACCGGCCCAGACGGCTAAAATCGGATCAAACCGGACCAGACCGGCCCAGACCGGCTGAAACCGGTTTTGACCGGCTGAAACCAGACCAGACCGGCTCAAACCGGTTTTGACCAGCCTGAGCCAGTTGACAACGGCTCAAACCAGACCAGAGCAGCTCAAACCGGACCAGAGCGGCTCAAACCGGTTTTTACCAGATGACACTGGAACAAACTGGACCAGACCGTCTCACACAGGATCAAACTGGACCAGACAGGCCCAGACCAGCTGAAACCGGTTCAAACCAGACCAGACCGGCCCAGACTGGCTAAAACCGGGCCACACCTGCTCAAATCGGTTTTGACCAGCTCAAACCACTCCAGACTGGCGAAAAACCGGTTTTCACCGACTCAAACCGGTTTTCACCTGAAAAGACCGGATCAAACCGGACCAGACCGGCTCAGACAGGCTCGAATCGGTTTTGACTGGCTTCAAACAAACCAAACCGGCTCAAACCGGTTTTGACCACCTCAAACCGGTTTTGACCTGCTCAAACCACGCCAGACCAGCTGAAACCGGTTTTGACCGGCTAAAACCGGTTTTGACCGGATGAGACAGGATCAAACCGAATCAGACCGGCCCAGACCGGCTAAAATCGGATGAAACCGGACCAGACTGGCACAGACCGCCTAAAACTGGTCCACAAACCGGTTTTGACCGGTTCAAACTCGCTGCCCGAACGTCGGGGCCGCCCCCGCGGGTGGGGAGGCTGTCCCCGCCTCGCTGCCCGCCCGCGCGCGCGTGGTCGCCGACTTCCTCGCGGCTGCCGGGCACGGATCGGGCGGTCCGCCTCCTCGCACGCGGGGCGCGCGAGGGCGGGGCAGGTGTGCGCGCGCGCGCGTGAGTGGATGGGGTCCGGCTCGCTGCGCCCCACCCTCCCGCCGCGCCACCCTCGCCCCGTCCCATCGCCCCCGCGCGCGCCCGCTCGGCTCTCTGTCGCCCGCCCGCCCGCCCGGCAGCCGCCCCTCGCTTGCGGGACGCCGGGCCCATCCTCGCGAGGGCCCCGGCCTCGGTCGGGCCTTGCCGCGCTCTACCTACCTGGTTGATCCTGCCAGTAGCATATGCTTGTCTCAAAGATTAAGCCATGCATGTCTAAGTACGCACGGCCGGTACAGTGAAACTGCGAATGGCTCATTAAATCAGTTATGGTTCCTTTGGTCGCTCGCTCCTCTCCTACTTGGATAACTGTGGTAATTCTAGAGCTAATACATGCCGACGGGCGCTGACCCCCTTCGCGGGGGATGCGTGCATTTATCAGATCAAAACCAACCCGG
>JAKFHT010003357.1:0-10028 GCA_023783455.1 Erythrocebus patas
GGTATCTTTACAATTTGGTATGTTTTTACAGTGGCTGGTACCAGTTTTTCCTTTCCATATTTAGTGCTTCCTTCAGGAGCTCTTGTAAGGCAGGCCTGGTGGTGACAAAATCTCATATTTGCTTGTCTGTAAAGATTTTATTTCTCCTTCACTTATGAAGCTTAGTTTGGCTGGATATGAAATTCTGGGTTGAAAATTCTTTTCTTTAAGAATGTTGAATATTGGCCCCACTCTCTTCTGGCTTGTAGGGTTTCTGCAGAGAGATCCGCTGTTAGTCTGATGGGCTTCCTTTGTGGGTAACCACCTTTCTCTCTGGCTGCCCTTAACATTTTTCCTTCATTTCAACCTTGGTGAATCTGATGATTATGTGTCTTGGGGTTGCTCTTCTCGAGGAGTATCTTTGTGGTGTTCTCTGTATTTCCTGAATTTGAATGTTGGCCTGTCTTGCTAGGTTGGGGAAGTTCTCTGGATAATATCCTGAAGAGTGTTTTCCAACTTGGTTCCATTCTCCCCGTCACTTTCAGGTACACCAATCAAATGTAGGTTTGGTCTTTTCACATAGTCCCATATTTCTTGGAGGCTTTGTTTGTTCCTTTTCATTCTTTTTCTCTAATCTTGTCTTCACTTTATTTCATTAAGTTGATCTTCAATCTCTGATATCCTTTCTTCTGCTTGATTGATTTGGCTATTGATACTTGTGTATGCTTCATGAAGTTCTTGCTGTGTTTTCAGCTCCATCAGGTCATTTATGTTCTTCTCTAAACTGGTTATTCTAGTTAGCAATTCCTCTAACCTTTTTCAAGGTTCTTAGCTTCCTTGCATTGGGTTAGAACATGCTCCTTTAGCTTGGAGGAGTTTGTTATTACCCACCTTCTGAAGCCTACTTCTGTCAATTCATCAAACTCATTCTCCATCCAGTTTTGTTCCCTTGCTGGCGAGGAGCTATGGTCCTTTGGAGAAGAGGCATTCTGGTTTGGGGATTTTCAGCCTTTTGTGCTGGTTTTTCCTCATCTTTGTGGATTTATCTACCTTTGGTCTTTGATGTTGGTGACCTTTGGATGGGGTTTTTGTGTGGACATCCTTTTTGTTGATGTTGATGCTATTCCTTTCTGTTTGTTAGTTTTCCTTCTAACAGTCAGGCCTCTCTGCTGCAGGTCTGCTGGAGTTTGCTGGAGGTCCACTCCAGACCCTGTTTGCCTGGGTATCACCAGCAGAGGCTGCAGAACAGCAAAGATTGCTGCCTGTTCCTTCCTCTGGAAGTTTCATCTCAGAGGGGCACCTGCCAGACACCAGCTGGAGCTCTCCTGTATGAGGTGTCTTTTGACACATGCTGGGAGGTGTCTCCCTGTCAGGAGGCATGGGGTTCAGGGACCCACTTGAGGAGGCAGTCTGTTTCTTAGCAGAACTCAAGTGCTGTGCTGGGAGATCCCTGCTCTCTTCAGAGCTGGCAGGCAGGAACATTTAAGTCTGCTGAAGCTGTGCACCCCAGCCCCTTCCCCAGGTGCTCTGTCCCAGGGAGATGGGAGTTTTATTTATAAGCTCCTGACTGGGGCTGCTGCCTTCCTTTCAGAGATGCCCTGCCCAGAAAGGAGGAATCTAGAGAGGCAGTCTGGCTACAGTGGCTTTGCTGAGCTGCAGTGGGCTCACCCAGTTCGAACTTCCTGGCAGCTTTGTTTACACTGTGAGGGGAAAACTGCTACTCAAGTCTCAGTAATGGTGGACGCCCCTACCCCCAAGAAGCTCAACGTTCCAGGTCGACTTCAGACTGTTGTGCCGGCAGTGAGAATTTCAAGTCAGTGAATCTTAGCTTGCTTGGCTCTGTGGCTGCTAAGCCAGACCACTTGGTTCCTTGACTTCTGCCCCCTTTCCAGGAGAATGAACCATTCTGTCTCACTGGTATTCCAGTCACCACTGGGGTATGAAAAAAAAATCCTGCAACTAACTGAGTGTCTGCCCAAATGGCCACCTACTTTTATGCTTGAAACCCAGGACCCTGGTGTTGCAGGCACCCAAGGGAATCTCCTGATCTGCAGGTGGTCAAGGCAGTGGGAAAAGAGTAGTGTCTGGGCCAGAATGCACAGTTCCTCATGGCACGTTTCTTTCATGGGTTCCCTTGGCCAGGGGAAGGAGTACCCCAACCCCTTGTGCTTCTCAGATGAGGCAATGCCTTACCCTGCTTTGACTCATCTTTTATGGGCTATTCTCACTTTCTAACAAGGCCCAATGAGATGAACCAGGTATCTCTGTTGGAAATTCAGAAATCACCCACCTTCTGTGTTGATCTTGCTGGGAGCTGCAGAGCAGAACTGTTCCTATTTAGCCATCCTGCTAGCCACCCCTAATTAATAATTTTTATTAAGCATGTCTGTGCAAGAAAAATAAAGGTAGCTAAGCCATTCTTTGAAAATGACTAAATGATAAGTAATAAATAAGAAACTAAGACACTGTAAAGCAAACAAAATTAACAGACGCTTAAAATTTAGAATATATATTTTTAAAAGCATTCTCACTAGGGCAAGAAGTGGCATTTTCCCTGGAACTTTTGTAAAAATTGATGTATACACTGTGGTCAAAGTGTATTTAAATAATGCTATTTATTTTGTAATGTGGCATCAGTGAGTTTAATGAAAAGTTTGAGTCTTAGTAGCAGGTTAGAACTACCATTACATAGGTGGTTGTTGGCCACCATTCATTTATCCACAAAGCAGGATAATCTTTGAGGGATGCTAACAATGATGACAAGGTTTTGATGAAGGTCGAGTTCATCTCAGGTGTATCACAGCAGGATGTGTCTTTGTATGTATGCATAAATTGAGTGAGAGTTTTTCACAGGTCAGACTCTGGGGTTCACAGGAAGGACTTGCAGACTCTGATGTCTTCT
The DNA here is from genome assembly GCA_023783455.1 of Erythrocebus patas. Lineage (NCBI taxonomy): Eukaryota > Metazoa > Chordata > Mammalia > Primates > Cercopithecidae > Erythrocebus > Erythrocebus patas. The sequence goes on from JAKFHT010003357.1 coordinate 2,882, forward strand.
GGGACAAGAAAGAGAAACCTGAAAGGATGGAATAAGTGGCATGTGCACCTGAGTGAGATGGGCAGGTGTGCACTGTCTAAAGAGAACAGCTACTCAGCTTCAGTCCACGGTTGCTAAATGGAAATCCTGGTCATGTGTCACCAGTCCATCTACTTTCCAAGAAAATATACCCACATTCTGTCCTGATCTTGATGTCGTGACCCCTCACTTGTGCTGAGTACAATTATCTAAGACCATTGCCTTCTTTCCATTATTTACTTTATGTCTTTCCAAACCACAGATCAACATTGAGCCACCCCAAAATGATGTGAAATTATTTAAGTGTCTCTATCCACAGTTTCCTTGGTCTTGACTTAACCAAATAAATTCCAGAAACCCTGTACAAGACAGGAAGGCAACCAAGGTTTCAGAGAGTATGCCCAGAAGATATTGGTGACTTTTAAAAATTTGTTTTGTTTATGAAGAAATGAATGTTATCTTCTTAGCAAAGGCACTTATATTTGCAAACAATAGAAACTTCTCTCAAACAAGCTGAACCAAATAAGAAGAATTTATTACAAGGACACTTTAGCATTCTTCAGAAACTCAGGGTAAGATGTACAACTTGTTCTCTTGAGGATGAAATAAGATTCTGCAAACTTACTAGCAAACAGACATTAGCTCTCTTCCTTTCCCCATATGCCACTGTAGGAAAAAACACATGTACTTCAATGAAAAACTATGCTGTGTTAGTCCATTCTCACAATGCTATGAAGAAATGCCTCAGATTGGGTAGTTTATAAAGAAAAGAGGTTTAATTGTCTCACAGTTCCTCATGGCTGGGGAGGCCTCAGTAAACTTAAATTCATAGCAGAAGGGGAAGCAAACATGTTCTTCTTTACATGGCGGCAGAAGAAAGAAGTGCTGTGCAAAAGAAAACAATCCTCATATAAAACCATCAGAACTCATGAGAACTCATTCACTATCATGAGAAGAGTGTGGAGTTAACCACCCCCATGATTCCATAGCCTCCCACTGGGTCCCTCCCACGACACATGGTGCTTACAGAAACTACAATTCAAGATGAGGTTTGGCTGGGGATACAGCTAAATCACATCATATGCATTGGCTCTTACACTGTTTTCCAGGGTGTAGCACTCTATCCTTGTTCATTGACTTTGAACTATTTTGTAACTCTTTGTGGATCAGAGGTAACTGATATGTAAACTCTCTCTGTTCGATAGAGTTTCAATGATTCTCAAAAATGTCTACAGTTTTGCCTTATTTTGCATTTCAATTGATTTACTGTATATGAATTTGTGCATTTTTCCCTTTGAACCAGTTATAATATCTGCCCAGTTTTCTTATTGATTAATGAATAAAATAAAATTGTTTACATGTGTTCATTTTTTGTACCTGTATAAAAGTCATGCTTTTATCTGTTTTTTCTTAAAAGCATCTGTTTTTGCCTAGCTTTTACTAATTCTGAATGCACAGAGATACATGGTGGTTACTTCATTCCACGATGACTTTGCAAGACCTTGCTTCAAAAGAACAGAGCTTCTAAATCTCAATTACAATTTTGTCCTAGAGAAAAACATGCTTGTAAGTGTCTAGCTGGCATCATTCCACACTTGCTGCAATTGGGCATGACCAGAGGGTGATGCCTGTGTTACTATTATGTTTGGTAACACAGCCCAGAATGTTGAGATGTGGGAGAAGTTCTAAAGAGTGTATATGTTGTATTTTCGTGTGTGTGTGCATGAGCTTTTAGTGATTGGGAGTGGTTCTTCTTCACAGTAGATATTCAAACATAAGTTGATTGTGACAAATGTGAAGGCTGTAAAAACAGAATTGGGATATTGATGGGGCCAAAGGGGACCTCAGATAGGAACAAAAAGCACACATCCTTCACCTCATAAAACGTTATTAAATTACGTCTGTTATACAAACCCATTGCTAGAAGCTCTTGTGTATATGAAGGGAATACAGAAGAGGTACGTGAATCACTGTCATGCAAATTAGTGGCCAGGTGCAGTGACTCATGCCTGTGATCCCAGCAGTTTGGGAGGCTGAGGCAAGAGGCATGCCTGAGGCTAGGAGTTTGAAATCATCCTGGGAAACATAGCAAGAACTTGTCTCTACAACAAATTTTTAAAAATTAGCCAGGTATTGGTGGCTCTGCCTGTAGACCTTGCTACTTGGGAGGCTGAGGTGGGAGAATTGCTTAAGTCAAACAGTTTGAGGTGACAGTGAGTTATGATTGCATCACTGTACTTCAGTGTAGGTGACAGAGTGAGAACCTGTCTCAAAAAAAAAAAAAAAAAAAAAGGCAAGTTAATATGTGATAAGTCCTGTGAAGAATTCCAGGTCTATGGGAGTTTGGAATAAAGGTCTATGGGAGTTTGGCAGAAGAGAATATGACTTCCTAATTGAGGGAATTAAATTTGGCTTTATACTATAAGTAGCATTCAATGAAAATTGTCAATAAGGACCCAGGTCAGAACACATGGGACAAGGTTGAGGTGGTTGGGATAGTAGGGGTTAGAAGGGTTTTACATGCTCTATATGGCAGGACAGTCAAAGCCAAGGTTCAGAATGTTCAGAAGCAAAGAATTATTGGGTGGAAGCAAAGAAGTATAACTGGTTTGAACACATTACTGACACAGGGTAAAGCTGTGTGAAGAGATATTCATTCTGGGGTGAGAACCAATTTACCTACTCTAATAGAATCCTTCTGAAGGCTCACAGATGGAGTTTGGGATTCGATTTTCTGAATCCCTCAATGAAAGATGCAAACATCAGAATCCAACTCAAGTTAATTTTATCAAATAAAAAGAGGTATATTCTAAGGACAAAGGGGCTCCCATGGCAGCAAAGAGAAGTTGGACCTCCTACAAGACAAGAATCAGGAAGTTTCTGGAAGGTCTGATTTACATTATTAATGTAGGTGTGACACTGTGCAGCCACGGGGCAATAAAGGTAAGATAAGACTTAGTTTACAAAGAGCCAAGTATCTTTTAAATTTATGACATCATAGTTTCTTCCAAGGAAGCTTCAAATCTGTGAATCTGATATCTAAGATGTTATAAAGCAGGTTGAGGTGAATTTTAGGAGAAACATATTTGAAATTTCTTACAGCTCCATACCTGTTTTCTTTGAACTTAAAGGATTTCTTTTGCTTAGAGTTTGGCATGATAAAAAATATTGTGTATTTCTATTAGTTGTTTTTATCCTTTTGGCATTACAAAACTATTTATTTTTTAACGTATTTCTTTACGATTGCTGAAATTGAGGTGGCGGAATGAGAGATTCCTCTCCAATCTGAGAGACAATGTGATGGTTGTGTTCATATAGAAGCATCTTACCATGAATTCTCAATCCCAAGGGCATGGAAGATTGAAAAGTTCTCTAGCAGAAAAAAATCTAGCAAGATTTCTATTATTCACTGGAAAGGTAGAAAACAACAAATGGAATTCACAGGTAGATGCAGCATCATTGCTAAACTTTCGCAGGATAAGCCAGCAAAAACCATGTATTTGATTTAAATCAACTTGTTTAATTGAAAGTCACATGGTGTGGTTATAAATGATGAATACAATGCCCAAGGAGATGGGAGAGACAGGACTCATGGCTGGGAAGAATTGGACGGATAGTTAAAAGAAGTTTGACAGAGTCCCTTTCTAACATTATAATGTTTTTACTTCAAGTAGATATCTGTGGTGCTGAAATGTATGTAGTTCCCAAAAGTATGTACTGGAAGAAATAAGTACAGAAAATGCAAGAGTTAATGAATATTGTGAACCATAATTCAAATTCCTTGATTTCACAAAATCAATACTGTATTGTATTATTTTATTTCCTTTCATGGAAGCACATGTCCTCTTCAAATATATGTAGAATGTATATATATAATGAATATATTTATTAAGTCAAGAGACAATCTGTTAGAAGTAAATATTATCTAAAAAAGAAACAATCAAACAAATAAATCAGGAAAGAAAATTAGTGTTCATTTCTTCTTTTCCTTTGGAAGGTAGAGCAGTAAAAATTACCAAGGTTTGAAACAACTTGAAAGCATATTAAAAGTGAATCTTCTATGTTGAATTAATTAAACAATTCATATTTATTGCAGTCTTTTAACCTTATAATTATTGACTTTCTATACTAATACTGATGTATTCATAATTTGATTTATAGCTAATATTCTCCTTCTAAGATGGCAACTCAATTCTTGATATTTTCAGCTCATCACCAGATTTTGTATTCTATCATTCAGGAGCTATATTTTCCATGCTCATAAATGTATGTAGCAATATTTAATATTTTGGAAAATCATTATTTTAACATTATTTTAAACATATAGAAGAGTTGCAAAAATATAACACAGAACTCTTATAAACATTTTACATAGACTGACAAATTGTTTGCATTGTATCCCATTTACTCTCTTTTCTAATCGTCTGTTTCTCTTTTCCTCCTCTTGACTATTTGAGAGTAAATTACATGTAATGATCTTTTATTCTTAAACATTTCAATGTATGTTTCTTAGAAAGAACAAAGACATTCTACTACATAACTAAAGTATAATGATCAACATCAATAAATTTGATACTGGAAGTCCTAGGCAGAGCAATCAGGCAAGAGAAAGAAGTAAAAGACATCCAAACAGGAAAACCATTTAAATTACCTCCCTTCATTGATAATTCTGTAACTAGAAAACCCTAAAAGGCTACTGGAAGTGCTAAATAACTTTAATAAAGATTCAAGATACAAAAGCTATATGCAAAAGTCACTGGCATTTGTCTACACCAATAATGTTCAAGTTGAGAGAAAATCAAGAATGAAATCCCAGGTACAATAGCCACAGAGATGATAAAAATAGACACTGCAGATTACTAGAGGGAGGTAAGTGTTCAAAAACTGCTGGGTATTATGTAAAAAACCTGAACTTGTACCCCCTGAATAAAATACAAGTGGAAATTATCTTTCAAAATGTTGACCTGGATAAATTCCTATTATCTAATCCATATTCTATATTTAAATTTGGTCAATTTCCTTAATATTTGGTATATAAATATACATATATTCCCATCATAGACCTAATCTAAGATCACACATTGCATTTAGCTTTTCTTTAATCTGAAACAGTTCCTCAGCCAATTATTTCATAGACTAGTACCAAAAGACATACGGTGACAAATATTTACTTTTGATATTCAGTTGATTCCTCATTCAACTGGTGGAGCACAGATATTGTAGAACATGCAGTTACAGAATCAACTTGAAAATGATCACAAATTTTCTGTGGTCTGTGTCCTCAAGGAGAGACTCTCAAATGCTAGGTAGCGTGTTGATTTAGTTTTAGTCTTCCACTAAGGTCTTCATCCAGGATGTCTGAAATCTAATTATATTCACATCAACTCTAAGGTTCATAGCTCTATGATAAATATAGCCTCAATAGTAAATATTACAAAAATGAACATAATTTGGAGGTGGAAACAATTATGATTTAGATTTTCATAGATGCAAAGCTATGTAATTTCATGCACTTGGATACTTACTCTGTGGACATAATTTGTATGGTCATTCAGGTACTGTTCCACCTTAGTCCAACATATAAAACTCAGTTAACTAAGGTTTCTGAACCAACAGCACAGCAGAGACTCTGAAAACCAAACCCTGGTGACTAGGTAATTTATAAGGGAAAGAGATTTAATTGACTCACAGTTCTGCATTGCTGGGGAGGCCACAATTATGTCAGAAGGTGAAGGAGGAGCAAAGTCGTGTCTTACAGGGTGGCATGCAAGGGAGCATGTACAGGGAAATGCTACTGACAAAACAATCAGGTCTTGTGAGACATATTCACTATAATGAAAACAGCATGGGAAAGGCCTGCTCTCATGATTCAGTATTCTCCCACTGGGTGCGTGCCATGACATATGGGAATCATGGAGCAATAATTCAAGATGAGATCTGAGTGGGGACACAGCCAAACCATTACTGCCCAGATCTCACCAGATCTCATGTTGAATCATAATCACTAGTGTTGGAGGTGGGGCCTGATAGGAGGTGATTGGATTATGAATGGTTTAGTCTCCTTTGAAACCATGTAGTGAGTGAGTTCTCATGAGAATTGGTTGTTTAAAAGTGTGTGGCACCTCCTTCTTCCTCCTGCTTTGGCTATGTGAAGTGCTGGCTCCTCCTTTTGCCTTCTACTATAATTGTAAGTTCCTGATACCAGAAGCAGAAGCCATCATGCTTCCTGTATAGCCTGCAGAAGCATGAGCCAATTAAACCTCTTTTCTTTGTAAGTTACCCAGTATTGGGTATTTCTTTATAACAGTGCAAGAACAGACTAAAAAAAACTTTCTTTCTATTACAGTTTTGAAACTTGTCATGGATGGATTCAAAGGGACATTTGGGACATTCAGGCCTATGGTGAAAAGGAAATATCTTCAGATAAAAACTGAGAAGCTTTCTGAGAAACTGCTTTGTGATGTGCATTCCACTCAGGGGTTATACCTTTTTCATAAGGCAGTGTTTGAACACTGTTCTGTAAAACTGAAAAAAATTTTTCAGCATTGAAGACTATGGCGAAAAGTGAAATATCCTCAAATAAAACCAGAAAGAAGCATTCAAGAAACTGCTCTCTGATATGCATTCATTTCAGAGTTAAAGCTACTCTACATTGCAGTTTGGAAACTCTGTCTTTGAGGAATCTGTGAAGGATATTAAGTGGCCAGAGGCTTGTGTGAGAAATGTCTTCCATGAAAACTGAGAAGCTTTCTGAGCAACTGCTTTGTGATGTGTGTATTCATCTCATAGAGTTAAATCATTCTTTGGATTGAGCAGTTTGAAATCACTGTTTCTGTGGAACCTGAGAAAGGACATTTGGGAACTCTTAGAATATGCTGAAAAGAAATACCTCATAAAACCAGAAGGAAGCTTTCTGTGAAACTGCTCTGTGTCACGTGAATTCCACTCACAGTTAAGCTTCTCTTTTCATTGAGCAGTCTAACACTGTTTTGTTTAGTCTGGGGATATTTGGGGTGCTTTGAGGCTTAGTGAAAAAGGAAATATCTTCAGATAGAAACTGGAGAGATTTCCAGGAGCTGCTTTGTGATGTGCATTCCACTCACAGAGTTATACTTTCTTCTCTCATAGA